>CAJQZJ010009649.1:1646213-1661115 GCA_907164525.1 Lophiomys imhausi | reverse complement strand
ACAGCTCTGCAGAGCAGCAGTCATCCTAACACCACAGCTCTGCAGAGTGACAGTCATCCTAACACCACAGCTCTGCAGAGCGACAGTCATCCTAACACCACAGCTCTGCAGATCGACAGTCATCCTAACACCACAGCACTGCAGAGCAGCAGTCATCCTAACACCACAGCACTGCAGAGCAGCAGTCATCCTAACACCACAGCGCTGCAGGCCTTGGTGCTCCTTCTAGTCATGCTGCCCTCCATCCTTTGTTACAGAGGTCATAAGGAGTGTTCCGAAGCTGAGACACAGATTGAAGGAAACTGAGCAGCACTACCCAGTGTTAATGTCTCCCAAGTGTGAGGCAGCCACCCAAAACATGCTTGCCTTCCCAAGGCCCACCATACTCCAACAGTGATTACTAGAAGCTAAAATCATGCATTGCTCAAGGCTTCTTAAGTGACATTTCCAGTTTATTAGCTGTAATTTGTATGTGTATGTATCATCCTCATTGCTACAATCCACACATTTTTAAAACCTACGTATGATTAATTGAAATTATAAACTCTGATTCCTGCCTTCAGGCCAGTATACAAAGTTATAGTCATGAGGAATGTAACAAATTAAATGTTCTTCAGTGATTTCTAAAATTAGATTTACAACCTTCCCATCAATAGTGAACAATGTTTCTCTTAAAGGAAGGAAACATACATTTTACATTCTTACTACAAATTGTGGAGAGTATTGGTACAGCTGGAATTCATCTCATCAGTACCCCATGCTCTCTCCCATCCTGTGGAACCTGTAATTACTATGTGGTAATATTCTTTATTGGACTTTGAAGGAAGGTTAGAAGTCCTGAGTATGTAATGGCCCTGTGTCTGTAGCTCTTGCTACAAGCTTTTTGTTTATTGTTTCTGATTAGTTTTACAAGCTTAAGATTAGACTTTTCTTAAATTTCAAAGTATTACGTTTCTTTTTTTCAACTTTTCCTTAGAAAATGTTAGTTCTGACATTTTAAAAATCAATTTGGCATCTAACCCTGAGTTATGACAGCTGTAGGCTCTGTTCTTTTGTCCCTGCCCACTGTCTTTCTCGCTGACTTCCAGCAGACCAGAAACTCTGGCCTACAGCAGGCCACCACATGTTCCTGAAACACAAAAATCAATTTGGCTTGTTATTACTAATATTCTCCTAGAAAACTCTTTTTACTTACAAATAATTTTGAGTTCTTTAGGAAGGCTATTTTATGAATTTCATAGTTCCGAAGTTTGAAAAGATGTCCATTATGTAGGATTATGAACTATTAATTGAATGATATTTTGATTTTTGTCTTCAGGTACCTTCTTATACACTTAAAAGAAATTTATATATTTTATGAAAATTTACTCGGTTAATAAATTAGGGTATTTATAAAAAACGTTTTTATATCATATATTGTTTTTTTTTCATTTTTTCCTTTTATTGAAAATATTCTTTTTTCATATAATATATTCTGATTACGGCTTCCCCTCTCTTTATTCTTCCCAGTTCTTCCCGACTTCCCTTCTCTAGATCTACTCCCTTTCTGTCTCTCATTAGAAAAGAGCAGGCTTCTAAGCGCTAACAACTGTACGTGACAAAATAAAATATACTAAGTTGAGACCTTTCATATCAAAGTTGGACATGGCAACCCAACAGGAAGGAAAAGAGCCCCAAGAGTAGGCAGAAGAGCCAGAGACCTGCTCGCTCTCACACTCAGGTGTCCCATAGAAGCATTAAGTTAATAGTTGTGATGCATGTGCAGAGGACGTGGGGCCAACCCCTGCAGGCCCTGAGCTTGCGGCTCTAGTCGCTATGAGTTCATATGAGCTTGTTTGGTTGACTCTAGAGGGCCTTGT
This sequence comes from Lophiomys imhausi, assembly GCA_907164525.1. Taxonomy (NCBI): domain Eukaryota; kingdom Metazoa; phylum Chordata; class Mammalia; order Rodentia; family Muridae; genus Lophiomys; species Lophiomys imhausi. The sequence goes on along the minus strand of CAJQZJ010009649.1, from coordinate 1,659,256 downwards.
TCTCCCTGTGTCCTCCATCCCCTCTGGCTCTTGTACTTTTTCTGCCTCCTTTTGTGGGATGCCCTAAGCTCTGAGGGGAGGGATTTTTATCATCTTACATTTGTAAGACTAGTATAAAAGTTTGTATGGTTTTTCTTAGACATTTTCTGGCATCTTTAATTTAAAAATAATATGTAAATTTCCCAAATAACACCCAACAAATTATTGTCAGATATCTGCCAGGAATGTATTATAAGCAGAACACTTAAATAATTATAAAGTCAATAATTTGCTTCAATAGAACCTTTCAAATATTTTTTCAGTAAGCATGCCATGTTGACTTTGTTAAATTTATTTAACAGTGAGCTATTTTCAGTAAATGTAAGTGACAGGAAATAGTACACAGGAGTTTTTAAAAATGACTAATGTTATCTGCAGCTCAAATTCCTTCCTGTCTAGTTCATTTGCAGAGGGTGAGGCATGTGTTGAAGCCACAGGCGCTGTTTGTGTGGCATAGGTGTGCATACTGCTTAGGGTCCAGAAGAGGGAACAGCCACCTAGGAAAGCCTCTGGAATGACTTTTCCGCCAAAGAGCACACTGTTTAGACTTGTGTGCAAAGTCTTTCTCTTGGCTGCCAGCCCTGTGTTCTCATTTGTCTCCTCTGTTGTCAACAGAATTATCTTGTTAAATAGCAAGTCAAAAAGATGGATCCGAAAGTTTGTCAGACAGCAGATAGCAGGGTACCGCTGTCAGGGCCCCATCTACCCAGCATACCGGGCCTGCAGAGGGCGGAGGTGTCCGACTGTGGAGCTCATGTACGCAGCAGAACATGGGTTTAAGCAGGAGTCTTTAGTCAAATTATGTGGTGGCTTAGGATTTGGGGCAGCATTCCAGATGTCGCAGAACCAAAGTATTATTAAAGTAAAATACTAGTCAACTTTTGTCTTTCAAGAGGAAATTCTTTTGGTACCCTCAAGATTGCTTTGTTTGTGTGGGTGGGAGGGGGAGGTTTGTGGCCAAGAAAATGACTTTGTGGTAAATCCTTCCTTTAGTGAATGTTCTCAGGTTAGTTCATTGTTAGCTGCTGAGTATATACTTTTTTTTAATTGAATGCTGTGTACCTTAACATCCACAGTAAACATAGAAAATGTTGCTTGGCTTATTGGCAGATATCAAGTGTGAAGAAGTAGAGATACATTCTGTGGCCTGCAATCACTTTCAGTTTCTTCTGTGTGTTATGTTTTTCCAAGCACCCGTGTTTCCTAGTCTCAAGGAGATGGATGCTGGAATAGAAGTGTGTTGAATTTAAACTTCTCTTTTCTCTCTTAAAATCTGATCTTTTGTTGCGTGAACCTGGCTGTGTTCATCCCTGCTGATTGTCCCTGGTTACTGTAAAACTGATGAGTGGCCACTGAAATTCTTCATCTGCTTAATGCTATCTGCTTGCTGCAGCTGTGTGTGCTGTCATGGGAAAATTAGCAGTTCCCTTATTATTAAACTCTTGGAAAAAGAGCTTGCATTTCTCTCTGTTTTGTGCTTTTGATCTGTGCCATTTTGTGTTGCTCAGACTTTTTTTTTTGCAGAACTTGTCAGCTGTTTTAAATGTTAATTTCTGTATATACTTTTTGAGAACATGTTTAGCATATAGTGTGAACATTTTCATGACTACCCGACATTGTTCAGGTTTTATATACTAACATGGCGAGCTTTCACGTATGTATGTGTACATATTTTTTTTCAGAATACTATCATGGAGGCTTCTATTCAGCTTCCTTCCTCCCTTTTCTCACCAAAGCAAAAGCGAGAAGTCCGAGCAACCGATGACTCCATCTATAAGCTCCAGCTCATCGCATTCCGAAATGGAAAGCTTTTTCCGGCCACAGGAAATTCAACAAAGTTGGCAGACGATGGCAAGCGGCGGACAGTAGTGACCCCCGTGATCCTCACAAAAAATAGGTTTGTGTGGCAGATGTTACCCTACAGTTGCTGGGCACTGTGGCTTTATTGGTTGCTTTTCATAAAAAATGCTTATTTTTTGTTCTTGGTTGTTTTAATGAGCCACTAGTGAAAAAAGATCTTGCAGAGTACCCATCAGTGTATAAGCTGGCATTTAATTGTTTATAAGTTTGTTTGAGAAATACCGTTCTTTCCCATTTTCTCCAGATGGTGTGACCGTAGATACTCACCACATCCCTGTTAATGTGACCCTACGACGAATCGCACATGGAGCAGATGCCGTAGCAGCGCAGTGGGACTTTGATTTGCTGAATGGACAAGGAGGCTGGAAGTCAGACGGGTGCTGTATACTCTACTCGGATGAGAACATCACCACCATTCAGTGCGGCTCCCTGGGCAGCTACGCTGTGCTAATGGTGTGGCCGTTGTTAGCTTGATATATAAATACTAAATATCCTAATGGTTCTCTAGGCATAATTAAGCTCAAACGAAGGATTTACTTTGTAGCTTAACATAAATGGCTCCATTTAATTATGTAAAAGGTGATTCTGGATTCCAAGGGAAATTGAGTTACTACCAAGTGAAATGAATGAGATTGAATTTTGTAGAGGCCACTCAGTGAACCATAAGGGGATCAGATCAGCTAGGCCCTCACCTCCTTAAAACACAGAGATACCTCGGGTTTATGCAGTTCAACTCTGTCAACGTAGGACAGTTTGTTTGCCAGAGGATGCTCAGTGTGTAACAAAAGGTTTTCCGTACTGCTTTGCCTTCTCCTGGCGTTCTGACCACACATCCCACAGTGTTAGCCTTTTGAGTTGAAGAGGAAGATGGGAATGAATGCTAATGACTCAGTTTGTGACCGAATGAGCAGGTTAGAAGCAGTGTCTTCACGTTGACTCGCGGTCAGCCCCATTCTGCCCACTATTATTCACCATTGTTGCCCACTAGTCATTTTGAAAAAAAGCTTCTGTTAATACATGGGATCAGGTCTCTTAAAACCTATCATACTTGCTTCAGTCTTCTTCTTCTTCTCCTCCTCCTCCTCCTCCTCCTCCTCCTCCTCCTCCTCCTCCTCCTTCTTCTTCTTCTTCTTCTTCTCTTCTCCTTCTTACAGATTTTCTCTGTGTAACAGTTGTGGCTGTCCTGGACTCACTTTGTAGACCAGACTGGCCTTGAACTCACAGAGATCCACCTGCCTCTGCCTCCCAAGTGCTGAGATTAAAGGTGTGCACCGCCACGCTGGCTGCTTCAGTCTTCTTATTTGTGAGCACATCAGGATGAAATGACCATCTTAGTTGCTATTGTAACCATCTTGTATTCGTTTTGCAGTTGTTGCACGGTGCTACCATCTTGGTTGTTTGTGGAGAGCACAGAGGAATCACTGCAGGTCTGCAGACATTGGCCAGAAATAAGCCAAGGCTTCCCTGTTGTTTTGGTTCCAGCTGTGAATCTGATTATCAGGCAGTATTTTATCCAAGTATAAGTAATCTTGAAATATGGCTTATTCTATATTTGGTGCTTTTTTTAAAATGTGATAACATTTACCACTAGAAATGATCTTAAGGCAAGCCCAGATTATAATAATTTTCCTCAATGTTTGTTTCATTTTCCTTGTGTCTGTCCTTTAATGCTTTATCTGGTCCCTTGCCAGATGAGGCAGCAAAGTGGATATTTTGTGGGTGATAGGATTATCTTGTCAGTGACACCATGACTCTGCCCACAGCTGTGCGTGGTGCACTTGGGAACCATATTCAGCATGCCCACCATGCATACTCCCGGGAACCATATTCAGCATGCCCACCATGCATACTCCCGGGATCTTTGATGAGTGGTGGAATGCATATCACTAAAGCGGACTTTATTATCATTATTACTGTTATTAATTTTATATTTACCCCTTAGTGCTTTAAGTTACTGGTGACAGGTAATGATTTTTATTACCAGGTGTCTGCTTTCTGTAAATTCACATTTCAGGGCTTTGTAACTTTCTTTTCATTATTCATTAGAGCATTAATGGTCCTGTGAGATGGCTGCACAGGCGAAGTGCTTGTCGCCAAGCTTGAAGGTCTGTGGTCCATCCCTAGGACTCACAAATAGTTGAAGAAGAGGACCAGCTCCCTCAAATTGTCCTCTTATCTGTCCCATGCCAGATGGCATTCAACATCCCCCCCCCACACACACGTGCATGCAAGACGCATAAGTTAAAAAGTGATTTTCCTTTCCTAAGTTGGTGTTAAAGTTTGAGGTAATTTCTTTTTAGGTCTTTAAAATTTTTTTAATATTTTAATGCAGTCACATCATACCTTCCTTCCCCTTGATCTCTTTTGAATTCATGACTTCTTTTCCTTTAATTATTGTTGGTGCTGGTGATGGTGGTGGTAGTGGTGGTGGGTGTGTGTTCTTCTAAATACAACCTGCTCAGTCTATAGCGTTATTTGTGTATATGTTTTAAGTGCTGATCGTTTAGTATTAGATAATCTATTGGTGTGCTCTTCTTGAAGAAGACCATTTCTCCTGTTCTCAGTATTCATTAGTTGCCTGTAGTTTTTTTTTTCTTTTTTTCTGTGTGTAGGGTTGAGATCTTGAGAGTTCCTTTCACCCTCCCATATTAGTATCTCCTTTGGTGTCATCCTTGTTCATCTCTTGTTTGGGCAGTCACGTTGGAGAATGAGACTTTATGGGTGTAGTCTCTGACATACCTAAGAGACACAATGTTGCAGCAAACTCTCTGTTCCTTTGACTCTTAAAGTCTTTTCACCTCCTCTTCCTCACTGAGCCCAGAGCTGTAGTAGCAGGAGTTGTTGGTAGACATATCAGCTGAGACTTGCTTCCACAATTCTGTTTTAATTGGTTTTGGCTTTAAAATGTTTCTCATTCACATTTTGAGGATGAAATAATCAGACACTTTGTAGTGTTTGCAGGAGAAACAATGGAAAATACATGATTGTCTGAAATGTATATAATACTATTCAGAAGTGGAGCGAAATAAATGAAACACAAAATACTGCGATTTAAGCTTCACTGTGATACCACGTTATGTGAAACTCATGTTTGTTTAATCTAATACTAGTTGAAAGATTCTATTTTTGAACTTCCTAACTGTTCTTCTAAACTATTTAAATTAGTATAATCCTTTTCTAGAAGGAATAAGCTATTCTTTTATCTTTCAGACGTTTAATCTTTCTTTAAAAATGTAAAACACAGTTTTTGAAAACCAAAAGATTGCTAAAATCTTTTTCCCTCAATTTTCAGAGTATCCTGTTTTCTGAGATGTAACTGCCACCTAGAGGCAGAAAGTGGAAACACACCTGAGATCCTCAATAAAGTGAAGTTAAAATAGTGTGGAAAATTCAGAGTTGCTTCTTTATCATGCAGGCTTGTAATGGAATGAAACCCACTTGAAGCTGTAGGCATATCTCTGAGCACTTACTTAACATGTATGAAGCTTGTGGTCCATCATCAGGACTATAGGAGAAAAGTAGAGCTATCCTACAGTAATTAACACCAGGTTAAGATAGAGGTAATACCTTTTTAAAATTGAAAACTATTGTCTTTGTTTTCTTCTAAACTTCTATTGAGTCATAAATGTAATCCTGTTTTTCTTGTGTTCTATCTTCTTAGGTCTTCATGTAAAGTCTAAATGCCCATCTCTCTTGGGAGATAAGCCATGTGCTTCCTTCTCGTGATCCAGTTTGAGAACTGTGCTTTAAAGCACGAGATACAGATACTGGTTTTGCTGCTATGTCTAGAGTAGATGATATTGTGGTTGGTTCTGATCATCCTGCTATACTCAGTTACAGACAAGCTGTCTAGCACCTGAGGGGAAAGATTATCAGAAGTTAGATTTGCTGCACTGATATCAGAAGTAGCCAGCCAGGGGCTAGAAGAATCAAAGGAGCTCTGGGCAATAGGAGTAGAAACTGCATAGGACCTTAATACCTCGTTCAGTAATAGTTGTGAGACAAAGTGCTCACTGGGCCTGTTTTGCCTTTGTTACTAGCATCCTCTAGGTATATAGACCAGTGGCCACTTCCTTGTTGCTCTAATCATGTTTGCAAGTTTGTTTAATAAAAGTGTCCTGAGTAAAAGCCAACCTCTTCTAGTTAGTGCATAGTTGCCTGGGAGTGCCAGCAAGGTATTTGAATAAACAGTTTTTAAAAAGCATGCTCATCTACATCAAATGTTTTAATTACTTCTGTGTGTGAATATACAGTGGGATCTCCTTGGCTATGAGTTTTACATAATTGCAGTTAATGACGTCTTGCATGTTGAAGAGATTGGTATGTTCAAACAGCATGAATATGTAGTCCTGTTTTCACCCATTTTCACAAATGCTTGCTTGCTGTATACATTGTCCTAAACCATGCTTCCTGAATGGACAGATGGCTTGGTAGATAAAGTACTTGCTGTGCAAGTTAGAGGACCTGTAGTAAAAAGCCAGATATTGTTGTGGGTACCTTTAAGGAAAGTTGTGACCATGTTCACGCTCCATACCTGGCGGGCATGGTGTTGGCTTTGCATATGTCTGCTCTCTCTTCGCTGTCTCTGCATTGGGGACATTTCTTTTTGTGTGTATCAGTGCCTGCAATGAAATAATGAAAACCGTCCATTATATTGATAATGGGCATTGGGTTATTGAACGGAAGCTGATCTTGATGAGTCACATGTGTGCTTTTGATTGGCTGTATGTTCTCAGGAGTGGAGTCCAGGATTGTAAACCATTCACACGGTCAACTTCAGTATTTATGTCCCACAGTTGACCAAATCATTGGTACCAGTTTAGTTTCGGCTGGTAGCACGTTTCTCAGTTGCTCTTCGTCCTCAATGATCTTCAGTTTCAGCAGTCTTTGCTTTGCGTGGTTTCACTCTGTCTGCTTCTTGTGTTACAGGGCTGTAGTTCTTGTTGGTACTCTGGAGACTGAGATGTTGAGCCTGCGCATGGATTCATACAGACAGTTGGCTGGACACAAAGCCCACCCCGAGTGTGCCTGATGGGAACATGAACACAGCTCTTTTTTCACTTAGAGTCTCAGAGCCTTTTCAGACTTTCCTCTTCTCCTCCTGCTCCTGTGTAAACAGAATTCCTTAATGGTTTTCTGCCTGACTTATTAGGGTTTTCTGTTTGTTTGTTTGTTTTGTAGTCAGTGACTTTTACAGTTTAAGAAATCCTAGCCTATCCCTGGTCCTTTAATTTTTTTTCCTTTTTTTAGTTAATTTTTTTCAACTTTGTTCTCTTAAAGACATTCTAGTATGACATTCCTAACACAATTAGTTTCACTGTTCAACCAACACTTAATTATGAGTATTGTGTGAAGTACAGGACTACAATCTTTAAATGATCTTTTGTTCCTTAATGAGATTTTTAAATATTAGTTCTTAAAATGTTAATACTTTTCTCTGGCCATGTATTTGAATATCATGACTTTTTCTTAAGGGGAAATTTAAAAACTTCATAGAAGTCATTGTTCTCTTTTTCCCCCTGACTTTTCTCCCCTATTTCTGATTCCAGATTTACTTTCAATTTGTTTTATTGGTAAGTTTTGAGTTTATCTCTCTTGTGACACATAAGCACTGCCCTGATATATCCTCCCTCAAGAGCAGAAGACCCTGGAACACTTGGGTAGTTCCTGTTTAGTTGCCATTTTCATTGTCTTGTTCATGGCGTGATGCTAATGGAAATTTAAAACTTTCCCCCATTTCATATTTACCCTTCCTGGCCTTGAGGTGCTTCTGGTGCTCTGTTAGGTGGATGGTACCTCAGAACCTGAAGCTGCTGGTTGTTTCTCTGCTGTTCTGGTTGTCTCTGTCTTCGTGCAATACCCCACTTGGATTCTTTTCAGCTCTGCTGGGAAGAATACTGACTGAGGTTACCATCAGCCCTGGGCTGTTGTGGTGTGAGTGGCTGGGATAGGCTCTTCCTGTCTCTGTAATAGTGTCACTAACAAGAATGACAGTTTACAGTGTATTTACCATACTTTTATTTAACAGTCTGGATTAGTGTAATGTGTAATTCACAGTAACCTGACCCATAGTTCTCTTTTGTTTGTTGATATCTATCTATCTATCTATCTATCTATCTATCTATCATTTATTTATTTATTTATTTATTGCTAATTCTGAGGCATGTGTTTTTATTTTATTTTTTACGTTTATTTGCTTCTTCAAGTTACATCTCAATCATAGTCCCCTCCCCTTCCCGGACCCACCCTCCTATCTGCTTTTTTTTGTTTTTTAATGCATATCTTCCCCCCCCAATACCTCCCCCTTTTAGTCCAATAAAAGGCTCATTTTCTTACAATAATAAATACAGTACAAAACGATAAGAATAATTAGGCCACAGTTATGAAAATTGTAAGGTATGATATATATTCCCAATGTCCAGTCCATACATATTTGGCAGCTGATATTAATATTCTATTATCTATCTCAATGAGTTTAAAGTTCTATGCCCTAGTTTCTTTCTTCTTCTTTTTTTTTTTTTAACCATCCTTTTGACCTCAGGTTTCCAGTGGCCTCTGGTTCTTACATTATCTTGTACTGCTTAATACAGCTAGCTGCTCCCTCCCTCTCCCCCTAAATGCTGAAAATACAAAGGAGATTTTTGGGATTTTGATAGTTCTGTATTGAATAGTTACCAAGAAGCTGCAGAAAAGCTTTGGTTTCTTCTTACTCTGCAAGTCCTAAAGTACTCGCTGTCTGCCCTTTGCACGTTCTTCTAGGTCTCCTCTCGAGCAGGATTGATTGTCTTTGCATTTGGGCAGATCACTGCCTGTGGGAGCAGAGGCCGCTGGGATGGAGCAGAGTTTCTGGCATTTGCTGTTCTTCAGTTTTCACTGGAATCGTTTGTGAGATGAGTTTGGTGCTTTGAGATTCTGTAGCTGTTATCTCGCTCATGTGACTATTGGGTTATGCTGTCCTCAGGACTATGGGAAGCATCTTTGCATACCCTCCTTCAGCCCACCCCTGCGCCCTGTGAGATGTCGGTGTCTCTCTGTCTTATAGGACATAACAGCCCCAATTCCCACAGTTGCTCCGTGGACTCTGAAGCAAGCAGTGTTGAACAGGGAGTGGTAGCTCTGATACTTAGAGTGTTAATGATACTGACAGTTTATCCCTAGCTCTTAGGCCTGTACTGATATGACTGCTTCTCAGAAATAACTGAAGCTCAATACCCAAACATTTGAAAGTATCCCTGATGTTCTGAACTTCTCACCATGTTTTTTGAGAACATGTGCTGTAGACCTGTACTGTGGGCACCTTACAGAGGCACACTGTAGGGTCATTGATGAGGCCTCTATCTCCTCCTGTGTACTAAGTTCACCCTGAGCCTTCTAAGGCCTGTGAGTGCTCTGCTTATGGCTGCATATCTGCTGCCCAGCACTGTGCCTCTCAGGTGGGGATCCAGTTTGTGGCTGTTGAGTAAATGGATGAACCACAGGCTGGAGCCTGCCGTGGCACAGTGGAGTACCAAGGTTGGGATTCACTTTCCCATCTAGCTTCAGGCATTGTCAAGAGCTCTCTGGTTATAGATATAACACTGTGGTCTCCCTCCTACATCCAGCCACTCTTTTGTACCCCAAGGAGTCATTGTGGAAAGAGAAAGGGTCTGTAGATTTGACTCCTGCAACATGTGGCCAAGGGTGCAAGTGTTTTGTGATCTTCCTTGGTCTTGTCTGAACAAAGCAGGGTTAAGATGACTGCTCTCTGTGAGCAAGAAAGTGTCATATTGGTGCTGGGAATAGACACTTAGCAGCTAAACTCCTTTGGATCTAATCCTCATAATACCTCACTTTTACCTCCCCCGTTTTATGAGCTGTAAAATGGAGGTAATCATGCACCAACCTCCGAGGATTGTTCTGGATGAAGTACTGGATGGCTGGTGTCTGAGTTACATTGTGTTAAGTGGCTTGCTGCCATTGCTGGCTGAGCTTTGCCTTTTACTGGGCTTTTTGTAGTTCTAGCAAGTGCTAGTTGGGTTCAGTGAGTTGTATGTCTCTCTTCCTCTGCGGCTATGCCTGCAAGGGCAAGAACCACATTTTGCATGATATTTGGTGTGTTCAGGTTTTTTGGACTTGGACTTAATGTCTGATGTCTTTGTTGCCTTGGAGACACTGCTATCTACCGTGTTGTCTCAGCTGGTGACTGTGAGCATGTTAAGTGGTGAATGGCATTAGGAAGGGTGTCGTCTACTTTCCCTGCAGTGTCGCCTTAGGTGGGGTGCTACTATTTCTCCTTTACCTTCACAGGGGAGAAGTAGTAAGCAGTAAATATATATATTTAAATAGTATATATATATATATCAGGATACAAACTTGGGAGGGAGCTGTGTTGGTAGCAACTGGAAGGAGTTGGATAAGTAGGGAGTAGGGTGTGGATATCAATACATTGTATACATGCATGAAAAATTTAAAGAATAAAATTTGAAACTACAGCATAGATAAGTATCCTCTAAAGGTCTACCTGCTGGAGGTTGGGTCAGCAGCTTGTACTACTCTAGAGGAAAGGATGGTAAAGGTGGGGTGTAGTGGAAGGATATTAGGTGAGTGAAGTGCCTCCATAAAGCATATTGGAATCCTCATCTCCTCTGTATTTTAGCAGCATTAGGCAAGCAACTTTATCTAATATTCTTGTCACAGGCCCAACAGAGAACCAAGTGTTTATGGGCTGAAGTCATTATTCGAAGTAAACCTTTTCTATTTTTAAGTAGATTTATCTTAGGTAGTTCTGAAATCACCATTTCAGAAATCTGAGTAATGTTTTACCTAATAGTAACTTCATTAAAATCTTATGGGTTTACCATTGCGTATTCAGTCTCTTAGTTACCCAAAGATCACTTACTATATGCAGTATACTTTCTGTTCCTGAAACATGGGTATGAGACTTAGGTTCTACTGATTGGCCAAACACCTTTTCCAAGTGATACAAACCTAGGCAGGGTGATGGTTTGAATGAGAAGTATCATCCCTAGGCTTATGTATTTGAACATTCAGTTCATTATGGACGACGTCGCTTGGAGGTTATAGATCTTTAGGAGGTCGAGTCTTGGTGCAGGAAGTGCATCACTGGAGTAGGTATTACACATTTATGTCTCACCTCTCTTCCTACTCTCTTTTCTCTGTTTCCTGTGTGTGGAAGAAATGTGATCAGTCAGATTCCTTCTCCTGTGCCATTCTGTCCCTTCCCAACCGTGGTGGACGCTTGTCCCTCTGAAACTGTGAGCCAAAATAAACTCTCCATTTCTTAAATTATGGTACAAAGATGTACCATAGTTAGCACAACATAAGGCAGGAAGGCAAATAGCAGGAGACATTAGTCTGCATAGAACCCAGAGATGTCACTCAGGCCCAAAACTTCCAGTAGCTAAATGCTTTTAACATCCTATGACCATTACTGTCCCCTTAGGATCTGACTGGGTCAGAGTTGTACACTCCAGCAGCCAGCCTTCTGCATCCTGTGATGTATACCACCGCCATCATTCTCCTCTTATGTCTCTTGGCCGTTATCGTCAGCTACATGTACCATCACAGGTAAGAGAGTGTGTGTGGCCATTGTAGATCTGTGACTGTGGACCCGAGGACTGTATTCACATTGACTCCTGACACCTGTGATACCCTTACAAAATAAGGATGCTTATCATAGACTGCACACAGCCTTCATTCTATGCCATTTGGGTTGTGAGTAGTCATCACCTGAGACTCCAAAGCTAACTTCAGCCCTGAAGAATTTTCTAATTCCTTTTCTACTCTGTTGAGGACAACTTCCCATTTCCGGTTTGCTGGGGTTGTACCTGGAATAGAATGTGGGAGTGTCTGTTGGAGGCTGGATTTGTGGGCACAGGAATAAAGGAGCTGAAGGAGGGTGGGTTTTGTGATGCATGCGCCTCCCTGCAGAGCTGTCTCCAGGTGGGGGACTGTCCATCCTTGTATTTTACAGCGTTTTCTCTGTTGCAGTATCTTCAAAGATGACACTTTTAAGAAAGGTGGTGACATTTAAACAGAGGATTTGGTTTCTGTTAATTGGAGACACAGCTATTGAAACTTTTATTTTCTGATTGGAAGTAATGAACTAAAAGGATTTGCTAAGCAGGAAACTTACCTTACAAAAGATTCTGCTAGAAAGTATTTTCCTATTTAAGTGGGACACGAATGGCATTTCTTGACATTTGCTTCGGAAACAAAAGGTGATTTTGATGTATTAAAAAAAAAACAGAAAAGAAAAGGAAAGAGACTTCAACATTTCATTATAAAAGGCCAGGAGGAAATGCATTGGGCATTTAGGCCAGTGTGCGATTCAGCTTGGGCAGGACAGAAATTCATTGGCACATTGTAGACATTTCTACATAGCTAAGTGTGTAATCCCGCCTTAGACATTGATAGTGACAGTGCCTATGTCCTGGTGATAGAGAATTTGTGTAGCTTCAGTGGGTGCTGTGGTTCCATTAATGTCTTTTTAATATATAAAGCTAAATGTTAAGAATGAAGTTAGCTTAAATGGTTCCTCTGTGTGTGTGTGTGTGTGTGTGTGTGTGTGTGTATTTATATTAGATGTTCAGTTAGTGGAGACATTTAAACTTGAAGAGTTTAAATGTGCCCTTTTGTGCAGCTGGACTTAACTATAGCTGCTCCGCACGGCCCTGGTGCCAGCGTGGCAGAGCGAACATTCACCGGCCCCTTTTTCCCAACAGCTTGATTCGAATCAGTCTCAAGAGCTGGCATATGCTTGTGAACTTGTGCTTTCATGTTTTCCTGACCTGTGTGGTGTTCGTGGGAGGAATAACGCAGACCAGAAATGCCAGCGTCTGTCAAGCAGTAAGTCAAACTTGAAAGGTTTTAGGGTGGAAAAAATTATGATACTAGAAAATAACTTTGTGTTTCATTAACTGTAGAACAAAAAACCTGTTTCTCTGGAACCTCCTCTCTATCTGCAGCCCAACCTAATGCCTACCCACTAAGCAATCTACCAACGTTCTTGAAATAAACATTATAAAAATTTTAAATTAAATTAAATTTAAAAAATCAGTTAAAAAAAAGTAGGCTTGAATACTTCTTCCCAGCCTAGTGAGTAGCTGTAAAGCCTGTCTCTGTTGTGAGTAGCTGTAAAGCCT
>CAJQZJ010009649.1:1633594-1646203 GCA_907164525.1 Lophiomys imhausi | reverse complement strand
AGCTGTAAAGCCTGTCTCTGTTGTGAGTAGCTGTAAAGCCTGTCTGTCTGTCTGTCTCTGTTCTTAGCAGTTGTCTGTTATCTGTCAATCCCATTATGGTGCTTAACAGTCATTAAAATGTTTATAAAGCCCCAACTTTGAGTGAAAAAGAAATGACATTTTTCTGTCAGATTTTAAAGAAGAACTTAATCCACTGATAAAAACAAGAGGATTTGGTAAAACTAAGAAACCCATCAGGTTTGCTAAATGTAAAGAATTAAATATTTAACTCCTGTTTTTAAGTTATTACCTTTGCTCTTTAGGTATGACATTGTTATACGTTATTCTCTTCCACATAAGAATAGGAGATGTATAGTTTTATTTCCGTATCTGTGCATTGCTTACCTAAGAATAAGAAGTTTAAGACAATAATGAAGAGTCAGATTGCTTGGATTTGCTTTTCAGCTCTACCACTTACTGACTATGTTGGTTGGAGGCAAGTTGTTGAACTGTTTTGAAATCATGACATAAAACCGAGCATGTGAGAAAAATCTGCCTTCAGCACCCAGGTGTGCCGTGGTGCGGGTGCTATACATGCGTCTCATTGGGAAACTTCCTATTTTTGTAGCTCTGTGAGCATACACTCTATACCCACCAAACAGCTGCTCCCATGTTCTTATCCCTCTTACAGCCGGCAGTTTCCCCTCCTCTTGTTTGTCTGACCTTCACTGCTGGGCTGTGTTGTTACAAAGCCTATACAGTCCTACCATTGTATAATATCCTTGAAGTTTGTCTTTGTTGTTGAATATGATATAATGTCCTTCTTAAGACTAAATATGTCTTTAATGTATGAAAGTTCCTGCCAGTATGTAGACATGATGTCTTAGTTACTTTCTGATTGTTGTGATAGGGCACTATGACCAGCCAGGCATAGCAGCTCACATCTTTAATGCTAGTACTTGGAAGACAGAGGCAGGTAGATCTCTGTGAGTTCAAGGTCAGCCTTCCAAAAACCAAACAAAATAAAAGATGCCATGGCCAAGACAAGTTACCAGAGAAAGCATGTAACATGGGGCTCACTGTTCCAGAAGGTAGTAGAGCCCGTGACCATCAAGGCAGGAGCATGGCAGCTGTGTAGGCATGGCGCTGGGGATGAGTAGGTTAGGTCTCAGGAAGGGCATAAGTTTAGAAATCAGCTCAAGCTGGACTAGAAGGATTTCTAGTGTCTAGATAAAAGCCAGCGTACCTCAGGAACTTATGGAAAAGGTACATGACTGCCAGAAGGAGTCACTTCCCTTGCCTTGGGCAAAAAGGACATATGACTCTCCAATGACATATACCTGTAGTAGCATATCCAAGGCCATGCTGGCCTCCAGGCTCAATCCCTATTCACAAATCACCATTATGCATTCCAAAACCCCCATGCTAGCCTCCTGGCATGCTCACCCCCCCCAGACTATTTTAATCCCCCCCCCCCCCTTTATAAAGGCCAAGTTTTCCCAGCCCCTACTACTCTCCTTCTCTCACAGGTAGCTGTGGCCAGGTCCATTCTGCTTGTTTTTTCTTCTGCTCTGAACTCTTTCATATACTTCTGGATGCTACCTCCCTCCCTCCCCCTCCCCCTCCCTTTCCATCTCCCTCTCAATCACAATACCCCCACCCGCAGTCATGGAGAGGCCATTTCAGTGGTTTCTTCACTGTGTGCCCCTTACATGCAGAGAGCTTACATCTGAACCACGAGTATGACTGAGGAGCATGTGGATCCCAGCATCCTGTGGACTCACTTGGCGGGAATGCGAGTGGACATAGCCTGGGAGACTTTGCCTTCTAGAGTAAACCATGGAGCCTACAGTTTCACTCGTAGGTTTCATAACCTTGCTCTTGCGGGTATGAATATGCACATGGGTATGAATATTCATGTAGTGTTATATGCAGTAGCAGAAACCTGGAGCAACAAACTAAATGCCCATCACAGACAGTGGGAAACGTGGGCGTGTGGTGAATAGTGAAGAACACGGCCAGTGGACTTGGGTAAAAGTACGCTGAGAAATCATACTCACTCTGATATGTCGTTTTATTAAGATAAAAATGAGTAACGTAATCTACTTCAACAAAGAGAGCCAGTTGCAAGAAAAATGAAGAGTAAAAATAGAGGTAAGAGTTACCTTGAATCGGGGTTACGTGGATAGAAACAATTTGTTGTCGAGGTCTGTATTTTATTTTATTTTTTCAGATGATTTTTTTTTTAGATGATTATTACATGAAGAAGAATAATTTATTAACACAGACACAGGCAATGCTTGGCCCAATCATGTTGTATTATGGGCTGTTTGTAATCAACCCATCATCGTATTCTTAAGAACTAATTTAAAGTAGCTGTGTTGATAACAATGGCCGAGAGGATTCTGTGACTGAGTTTCAATCATAACATAGTTGGACTAACTTCTCAGTTAGTGTGATCTAGTAGTACTGTCTGTGTTGACAGTCATGAGTCAGCTGTGTGACGTGTTTGTGTCAGCCATTCCTCTGCCCTGGAAAGCATATTTTCAGATAATAAGTCTTGGATCAGCACAATACACAGAAGACAGCCTCTTTGTCCTTGGTCCCTCCTCACTCACATCTCCACTCAGGCTTTCGTTGAAGGTACTGTCAGTAACATTTTTAAAGGTACTGTCCCTCATGTCTGCCATCAGGGCTTACTATAATTTTATAGTGCCTAATTATTCTTCCTTGTCTGTAGAATCTAAGCTGCCACTGGATTCCCAACTTCTCTCTAGGTGAGAATTCTATCAGTTTGGTTCATCCACATTTATCAAGGAACCAGCACAGGATCTGACCCATAATAGGTGCTGTATAGTTACTGAGAAAAAGAAGCCTGTGTTTGCCGATAAATAATCAAGCCCCAGGTCTTGTTGAGTATAGGTCCTGTTAGTAGAGCTGGCAGTACACTTTGGTGCAGCTATTCTCAATTTCATCCTAAAGAGCTCCTTGGTTTCCTGAAGCAGACATGTTAATTTACTCATTAAGGGCATGAATAGGAAGAGACTATCGTAAAGGTGACCAAATGGTGTTTTATAACCTCTTCACAATGAAAAGGAGAGAGATTGCATGGACTTCCCAGAACCTCAGAACAGATGTTGCAGTTAAAGATTTACAGACGACACTTTCAGTATGTAGCAGACGTAGCAGCATTGTTCTTGTGCCTCAACTCAAGGCTCCTTGCTCTGCACTCACATTCTAACAGGATTCAGGTAGTTTGACTGGGAGGGGCGTGTGGAGTATAGAAACCTGACTGAGGGTTTCAGGTCCGGGTGGGTAGCAGTCATTTTGTGTCTGACTCGTCGACTTGTTCTACTAGTCTACCCAGTTAAGGCTTCTGCATTTTTTCCTGTAAAATATGGGTTAGGCTGGGCAAATGGCTAAATAGAATGGTCTTTATGTTCTTTCATCTCCAAACCTGAGCTCTGCTAGGCATGCTTTTAATGGAAGCACTTGAGAGGCAAAGGGGGTGGATGGATCTCTGTAAGTTCACAGTCAGCCTGGTCTACAGGGAGTTCCAGGTCAACACAGTGAGACCCTGTCTCTGTATAAACTGAGGTTTCAGCACCAGATGTATAAAATGAGAGCATGACTGCTCCAGGACGTGGTTGAGGGAAAGACTTTAATTGTAGATGTGAGGGAGACTACAACAGAGGCATCTGGGGGAGTCCAGAGCAGGGAGAAAAAGTAGTACATTAAACATGGCCACCAGACTGGACGTGGCCATGAGAGGAGAGAGAGAAGGGGAGGACAAGAGAGAAAGAGAAAGAATCAGCAAAGGAGACTAGGAGAGAAGACTAAAGAGAGAACCAAGATATCGCATGGCCGAAATGGCAGGGTTATATAGGAATGAGAAGCTGAGGAAGGGAAGCCCATGTATTGGATTAGATCAGGGTAGGGAATCCAGTGAGAAGAGCCACAGGTAGTTGCAATACTGAGAAAGCCAAGAGGCCAGAATGTGGTTTAGTATGTTAATAGGCACCACAGTTCATTTTCTTTTGGACCTGACAGACTCAAAGCAGACCAACCACCTAATCACTGAGCGCTAATGTGTTTAGTTTTATGTATCATTTTGCATATGCATATAATTTATGTAGCTGTCTCTTTCTTACCTCTTCAAGGAATCACATGCCTTATCAACAGGATGATGGTACTGCACATTCTTTCCCACAGTGATTGGTTGAGAGTATTGGACGTGCCAGCTGCTAGGTTCCTAAATTAGTCCAAGTTTTCTGCTGCCTTTAACTTTTTTTTTTTTTTTCCGGAAGGAGCTAGAGGAAGCAAAGAGGCAGAGTTGGGAAGCAGAAGGGGCCTGGCCCAGGAGGGGAATTTGTGTTCCATTTCACCATGTACCACTGAGTAATTGCTTGATTGTTCATTTTCTGCCCTTGGTTTTCTTAGCTATGGATAAAGGGATTTGGCTGGACCTTGTTTAACTCTCTTTGTTGTTCTGCTGTTCCATGATTTAATCTACAAATAAAGTGCCAGCTGCCCTTCTCTAGTGTCCTTTTATATCTGTTATCTACAGAATTGCTGTGCTGGCACGGGAGAGCCAGGGGGAAAATCTAATCAGGAAACAGGAAGAGCTGTCTACTTGCCACTGTGTCTTTAATGTTCATATTAACCCTTGGAGGTACTTGACCTATTACATAAATGTGTAAACTGAGTCGATCACTAGTGGTGTTACACAGCAGAGGCATGATTAAAATGTTGAACACTTTGATCTGATTCCTACCTCCATCGCTGTGCTCTGCCGGAACCTTATAGACCGTCACACTTGAGTGTCAAGAGCCTGTTGTCTTGCCAGGGGACTGCTGTCCTACAGCTCTGGGTTAGTAATGCTGACCTCATGGTGGTGCCAGGAGCATTAAGTTGATAGCTTAAAAAAAATGTATTTGTGGACATGTGACTGTCACTGCTGGAAACCGTTTCTTGTAATTTTGCCTGTTCATCTATAATTATATTAATCATACAGGTGGGTTTTTGTTGGTTTGTTTTTGGTATAGTTGTTGTGCCTACTATAGCGTGAACTACAGTGACTTAGTTTTAAAAAGAAAAGCAAAGTATATCAGAGTTTATATTACTATGTAAGCAACATATAAGTAATTGTGACTTACTCCTTTTATGTAAGATTTAATTTGATTTTAAAATATGTGTATGCATGTGAATTTGTGTGTGGGTATGTGTGTGAGTACTGATGCCCACAGAGGCCACAGTCATTGGAGTCCCTGGATCTGGAGTTAGAGGCAGTGGTGACCTTCCCAACACGGGCACTGGGAACAGAAGCTGGTTCCTCTGCAAGAACAGTACACTCTCTTTACCTTTGCACCATCTTCCAGTCCCAAGGCTCATTCTTTTATGTAGTGTGGAAATAATTGTTCTTATCCCCTCCCCTCTTTTGTGTGTGTGTGTGTGTGTGTGTGTGTGTGTGTGTGTGTGTGTGTGTGTACACATACTTGACACTGTCCTCCTGTGTAGAGACCCAATGTTGACATTGCCTGTCTTCCTGAATCACTTTGCACTTTATTTACTGAGGCAGTTCTCTCTCCTAGCCTGAACTCGATGATGTGGCTACTTAGTATAACTATCTCACTCTGGGGATCCCCTGTCTCCTGAGTATTGGGTAACAGGTGGCTTTCATTCCTACCCAGCTCTCCTTTGGGTTCTGGAGATTTGAACTCTGGTCCTCAAACTTGCATAGCAGATGGCTTCTCTCTGACCTGAGGTACCTTTCTTAAGGACTGATATATTACAGGTAATATGTTCTTTATACACCCTATGTATTACTTACTTCCAAACTGCTTAGAAAGTTTCCAGGCTCTGGATTTGCTTGGAATTGTGACCACCAGATTGTATTTTATGCATCACACAAATGTTCAGTGGCAAGTACACACTACCAAGGAGCCTGGCTCCTGGATCTCAGCTCCGTTTTCCTGGTTCTTGTGGATTGGTGAATTGTCCTGTGACTCTGTGAAAGTCATTTTCAAGATCATTTTAGGGGAAGTATTCTAAAGAATGAACACTTTTCTGGAAATGTAGAAATGCCATAGAAAACATGTCAGAGGTCAGCTGTTGATTTTTTTTATACTTTTTATGTTTTTAATGCTTCATTTTTTATTTCTTCAAGTTACATCTCAATCGCAGTCCCCTCCCTATTGCCCCTCCAGTCCCACCCTCCCACCCTCAACCCCCCATCCTCTTCCCTTTTTTTTTTTCTTTTAAGTTTAAGGTATATCTTATTTCTCCCTACAGTTTCCCCTTTCAGTCCAACAAATGGCTCTTTCTCTTATAATAATAAATACAATACAGGACAACAGAGGTAATTAGGCCACAGTTATGAGGGTTATATGGCTTAATGACCAGTCCATATGTATTTGGTACCTGACTTTAACATTCTACTATCTAAACATCTCCATGAGTTTAAAGATCTTTATCTGACTCAACATTCATACTAACTTACAAAACAATTTTAAAAGTATCTTCTTAGATCTATAACACTCTCTTGACTCCTAAACAACTCAAAATTTAATTATGAGACTCTAGCTATCTGTTCTTCAACCACCTCAGAGATCTGAGAGGGATAAATATATCTGATTTTATAGGAAGTACAGGGCCTGCAGCTTCCCAAACTAAGAAATGACATACCTGTGGCTGCCTGGACACTTCCCATTTTCTCTCCATACATTACAGCATCGATCTTCAGTCATTTGGCCCCGTTTCTCTGACAGACATTGATTGTAGAGCAGGGGTTATGAAGGACTTACCTACCCTGTCTTGGCAGAGCTAGGCTGTCGACTTACCTGCTTCCAGGTTTTGTCCTTTTTGGACAGTATTCTGTCTACAGTTGGGGCAAGGGGCTTTTCCTACCAAGAGATAGGCTTGCGACTAATTCAATCATCTCCCACTGGAGATTCTTCGATGCTCATCTTCTACTTGGAGGAGAATAGGGGGTGCTGTCAGGAGTTGATATGTCTTGATATAAAAAAATCTAAAGTTACGAAAACATCTTTGAATGCCATATTCTGCAGATCTCTTGAAGTTTTTGAAGAGGCCCTATCTATCTCTTATATTAGGGTAAGCAGATGTTGCTTGTCTCTTGCCGGTTTATTTCTGATTAGCTTAGAAAGTAACTATAATAGGCTGTCATAGTACCTAACTGAATGACCAGCTTGCATAACCATTAGTTTGCGTTTCTTAATTATCCTAAACAATTTATGACAATTAGTAGTTAAAGGCCAAAACATCACATTTCATTTATTTTCTTTACCTCCTAACCCTTCCATCCCATTTCTCTGGGATGGGGTGTCCTTATATAACAGTCCCTCATCTCAGTTGAGAGGTGGTATGAGGGCCAAGAGCCTCTTCATTCATTGGGGTTCTACGAAGCAGTACCATCAGTAAAAAGTGTCTCGTTGCCCGGGAGAGAGAACTACTAAACAAACAAACCAATAAGCATAAAATAGATAAAAAAGACTAAAAAATAGAAAAAAATATAACTAATATATAAAAAATAAAGAATAAAAATTAAAAATAAGAAGTCTATGTCCAAGTTCCCTTTGGTGTGTTAGTTGTAGTATCGATACCTTCTACTATATAGCTAAAATCCTACTATAAGTGAATAGATGCCATATGTGTCCTTCTGAGTCTGGGTTAGCTCACTCAGGATGAGCTTTTCTAGTTCCATTCATTTGGCTGCAAATTGCATAATTTCATTGTTCCTGATAGCTGAATAATATTCCATTGTATAGATGTACCACAGTTTTTTGACCCATTCTTCGGTTGAGGGACATCTGGGTTGTTTCCAGTTTCTAGCTATTACAAATAAGGCCTCTATAAACATAGATGAGGAAATTTCCTTATGATTCCGTGAAGAGGCATTTGGGTGTATACCCAGAAATAGTATGGTTGGGTCCTGAGGCAGAGCTATTCCAAGTTTTTTAAGATATCGCCAGACTGACCTCGATAGTGGTTGCACAAGCCAACATTCCCACCAGCAATGGAGTAGGGTGCCCCTTTCTCCACACCCTCGCCAGCATGTGCTGTCATTTGAGTTTTTGATCTTAGTCATTCTGACAGGTGTGAGATAGAATCTCAGAGTCGTCTTGAGTTGCATTTCTCTGATGATTAAGGATGTTGAGCATTTCTTCAAGTCTCTCTCAGACATTAGGGATTCCTCCTTTGTGAATTCTCTATTTAGCTCTCTCCCCCATTTTTTGAATGGATTATTTGATTTCTTGGCATTTAATTTCTTGAGTTCTTTGTAGATTTTGGATATTAGCCCTCTGTCAGATGTGGGGTTGGTGAAGGTTTTCTCCCAGTTTGTAGGCTGCCGTTTTGTTCGAATGACAGTGTCCTTTGCCTTATAGAAGCTTTTCAGTTTCATGAGGTCCCATTTATTGATTGTTGATCTCAAGTCCTGAGCTGTTGGTGTTCTGTTCAGGAAGATGTTGCCTGTGCCAATTAGTTCGAGGGTTTCTCCCACTTTTTCTTCTAGTAGATTTAGTGTGACTGGCCTTATGTTAAGGTCTTTGATCCATTTGGACTTAAGTTTTGTACAAGGGGATAAGTATGGGTCTACCTTCATTCTTTTACAAATAGACATCCAGTTGGACAAACACCATTTGTTGAAGATGCTGTCCTTCTTCCATTGTGCCGTTTTGGCTTGTTTGTCAAAAATTAGGTGGCCATAAGTGTGTGGGTCTATTTAGGATCTTCAATTCGATTCCATTGATCTACTGGTCTGTTTCTATACCAATACCATGCTGTTTTTGCTGTTATTGCTCTGTAGTACAGCTTGAAATCTGGGATGGTAATACCTCCAGATGTTTTTTTATTGTACAGGATTGATTTAGCTATTCTGGGCTTTTTGTTGTTCCATATGAAATTGAGGCTAGCTTTTTCCAAGTGTATAAAAAATTGTGTTGGTATTTTGATAGGAATTGCATTGAATCTATATATTGCTTTTGGTAGGATGGCCATTTTTATTATGTTGATCCTACCTATCCATGAGCATGGAAGATCTTTCCATCTTCTAAAGGCCTCTTCCATTTCTTTCTTCAAGGGCTTGAAGTTCTTGTTGTACAGGTCCTTTACTTGCTTGGTTAGAGTTACTCCCAGGTATTTTATGTTGTTTGTGGCTCTTGTGAAGGGGGTTGTTTCCCTTATTTCTTCCTCAGCCCATTTGTTTGTTGTATATAGAAGGGCCTCTGATTTTTTTGAATTAATTTTGTATCCAGCCACTTTGCTGAAGGTGTTTATCAGCTGTAAGAGTTCTCTGGTGGAATTTTTGGGGTCGCTTATGTATACTATCATATCATCTGCAAATAGGGATAATTTGACATCTTCGTTTCCAATGTTTATCCCCTTGATGTCCTTTAGTTGTCTTATTGCTCTAGCAAGAACTTCCAGTACTATATTGAAGAGATATGGTGAAAGTGGACATCCTTGTCTTGTCCCTGAGTTTAGAGGAAATGCTTCAAGTTTCTCTCCATTTATTTTGGTGTTGGCCACTGGCCTGCTGTATATTGCCTTTATTATTTCTAGGTACAGTCCTTGTATGCCTGTTCTCTCCAGAACTTTTACCATGAAGGGGTGTTGGATTTTGTCAAATGCTTTTTCAGCATCTAGCGAGATTATCATGTGTTTTTTTTCTTTCATCTTGTTTATATGGTGAATGACGTTGATAGACTTTCATATGTTGAACCATCCCTGCATCCCTGAGATGAAGCCTACTTGATCATGGTGTATGATACTTTTGATGTGTTCTTGAATTCGGTTTGCTAGTATTTTATTAAATATTTTTGCATGTATGTTCATGAGGGAGATTGGTCTGAAGTTCTCTTTCTTTGTTGTGTCTTTGTGTGGTTTAGGAATCAGGGTGATTGTGGTCTCGTAGAATGAGTTTGGCAATGTTCTTTCAGATTCTATTTTGTGAAAGAGTTTGAAAAGTATTGGTGTAAGCTCCTCTTTGAAGGTCCGGTAGAATTACGTGCTAAAGCCATCTGGCCCTGGGCTTTTTTTGGTTGGGAGATTTTTAATGACTGTTTCTATTTCCTTATGGGTTATAGGGCTGTTTAATCTGTTTATCTGATCTTGATTTAGCTTCGGTAGGTGGAGTCTACCAAGAAAATTGTCCATTTCACTTAAGTTTTCAAATTTGGTGGAGTATAGATTTTTAAAGTAGGATCCAAATATTCTCTGGATTTCCTCAATGTCTGTTGTTATTTCTCCCTTTTCATTTCTGATTTTGTTGATTTGTGTTTTCTCCCTCTGTCTTTTAGATAATTTGGCTAAGGGTCTGTCTATTTTGTTGATTTTCTCGAGGAACCAACTCTTGGTTTCATTGATTCTTTGTATAGTTTTTTTTTTTTTTGTTTCTAAGTTGTTGATTTCAGCCCTAAGTTTGATGATCTCCTGCCTTCTGCTCCTCTTGGGAGTGTTTGCTTCTTTTTTTTCCAATTCACCCAGTTTAGCTGTTAATTCGCTAATATGAGCTGTCACAATTTTCTTTTTGAAGGCTATGAACTTTAGTGCTATGAACTTTCCTTGTAGCACAGCTTTCATTGTGTCCCATAGGTTTGGGTATGTTGTGCCTTCATTTTCGTTGAATATTAAGAAGTCTTTGATTTCCTTCTTTATTTCTTCCCTGACCCAGTGGTCCTCTAGTAAAGAGTTGTTCAATTTCCATGTGAGTGTAGACTTTCTGTTGATTCTTTTGCTATTGAAGTCCAGCTTTATTCCATGGTGGTCTGATAAGATACAAGGGGTTATTTCAATTTTCTTGTATCTGTTGAGGCTATCTTTGTGTCCATCTATATGGTCGATTTTTGAGAAGGTTCCGTGAGGTGCTGAGAAGAAGGTGTATTCTTTTGTGTTTGGGTGAAACGTTCTGTAGATATCTGTTAGGTCCATTTGTTTCATGATCTCTGTTAGACTCAATATTTCTCTGTTTGGCCTCAGTCTTGATGATCTGTCCATTATTATGAGTGTGGTGTTGAAGTCTCCCACTACTAATGTGTTGTGATCGAAGTGCGATTTAAGTTTTAGAAGTGTTTCTTTTACAAAAGTAGGTGCCTTTGTATTTGGGGCATAGGTGTTCAATATTGAGATGTCCTCTTGGTGGATATTTCCTTTAATGAGTATGTAATGCCCTTCTCTGTCTTTTTTTATTAACTTCAATTGGAAGTCTATTTTGTTTGATATTAGGGTGGCTACTCCAGCTTGTTTCCTGGGTCCATTTGCTTGGAAAACCTTTTCCCAGCCTTTTCCTCTTCAATAATGAGGTGTGTTTCTTGTATACAGCAAAAAGATGGGTCTTGTTTACGGATCCAGTCTGTAAGTCTGTGTCTTTTTATTAGCAAGTTGAATCCATTGATGTTGATGGATATTAGTGACCAGGGGTTGTTATTTCCCATTATTTTGGTTTAGCTGGCTGTCTTGTGTTTCTCTTTTTTTTAGTTGCTGTGGAGGTTTCTATTTTCTCTGTTTTCTTGGGTGTAGTTATCTTCTCTGTGTTGGATTTTTCCTTCTAGGATGTTCTGTAGGGCTGGGTTTATGAGGAGATATTGTTTGAATTTGATTTTGTCATGGAATATCTTGTTTTCTCCTTCTATGTTGATAGAGATTTTTTCTGGATATAGTAGTCTGGCTGGGCACCTATGTTCTTTCAGGGCTTGTAGGACATCTGTCCAGGCCCTTCTAGCTTTTAAAGTTTCTGAGGAGAAGTCAGGTGTGATTCTGATGGGTCTGCCATTGTATGTGACTTGGCCTTTTTCTCTTACAGCTTTTAATATCCTTTCTTTGTTCTCTACATTTGGAGTTTCTATTATTATGTGGCGAGAGGAGTTTCTTTTCTGATCTAATCTGTTCAGTGTTCTGTAAGCCTCTTGGATTTTTACTGGCATCTCTTTCTTTAGGTTTGGGAAGTTTTCTGCTCTGATTTTGTTGAAGATATTTCCTGGACCATGGAGTAGGGAGTCTTCTCTTTCCTCTATGCCTATAATTCTTAGGTTCCGTCTTTTCATTGAGTCCCTGATTTCTTGGATGTTGTGGGTGAGAGATTTTTTAGCTTTCTCATTTTCTTTGGATGTTGTACTGCTTTCTTCCATCGAATCTTCCATGCCTGAGATCCTGTCTTCCATCTCTTGCATTCTATTTTTCATCCTCACATCCGTAGTTCCTGTTCTCTTGTCTTGATTCTCCATTTCCTCTTTACTCTGACTGTGTTTTCTTTATTGTTTCCATTTCTGTTTTCATGTCTTGAATGTTAGTGTTCATTTTGTACAATTCCTTCTCCAGTTTGCTTGTTTTTGTCTGGAGATCTTTCATTGCTTTATCCTTTTCCTGTTCAAGCTGGGTCACCTTGGCTTGGAGCTCTTTAATGATGTTTTTCGTTGTTTTGACTTGTAAGATTGTGGCTTCTTTGAATTCCTTCATAGTTTTAAATTCTTCTTGAAGGGACTTTATCACTTTCCATACTGTAGAATTGTCATCGTTTTCATGTGTTTCAGTTGTGGTGAGGTGGTTCGGGCTGGACGGAATAGCGTTGCTTTCTTTTGTTGGAGACATTTCGCTCTGTTTTTTTTTTTTTTT
>CAJQZJ010009649.1:1605587-1624624 GCA_907164525.1 Lophiomys imhausi | reverse complement strand
ATAAAAAAAAAAAAAAAAAAAAAAAAAAAAAAAAAAAAAAAGGAAACCATGTAGAAACCTGTGTGTGAATTGCATCATTTTGCCAAAACGCTTTGATCTTATTGATGTTATTTTCCACATTGTCATGAACCACATTTCAGTGGTTCATATTTGAGAGTTAAAATTTCTTTAACGTCCCTTCCTACATTCTTTTTTCTCCTTTTCTTCCTTTCTTCCATGGTGCCTCATTTCAGGCTGCCCCCCAGCTTGCTATATACCTTGAACTCCTGCTCTTTCTTCACCTCGCAATTGCAGAAATGACAGATGTATATAACCAGGTCCAGTTTATGTAGTGCTAAGAATCAAACTCAGGGCTTTGTTCTGCTAGGCAAATATTTTACCAACTGAGACAAATCTGCAGCCTTGAGTTTAACTTTCTTAGTGGTTGTTTTTGGTATGCCTGAGGGTCCTACCCATGTGCTATTTTTTGAGTACCCGGGAAGCTCACATGTGAGACTGACATTCACTCTGCAGTCTCCTGGATTGGCTTATGCTTTGTGCTTAAATAAAAGTGTTTTTGACTTCATGCTAAACTGGCCTTTATATTCCATCTCAATGGGAAACAGTTCTGATTCAGAAGCCATCATTACTTGTCAGAGTGCTGTGGTTCTTAACCATTCAGGTCCACATTCTTAAGACATCCCTCTCCTGTGACGAACAGTGCACAGCTTAGAAATAGAAGTCTCAGAGTTTGAATCACTTCACACTGAACAGCATGTGTTCCAGAAATACTAAAAGAGCCAAGCAGCTTAACCTAAAGGTCAGACTCCCACTGTGAAGTGTTCACTCACCCTGGGCATCCTCAGCCACATTCTAGACCAACCATGCAGTGCCCACACTATTCACTAGGGTGCTCCTGGAGAAACGACTGATCTGGTTTACAATAATAAAACTGTCACTGACGTTTAAGCCTTTATTGCATGTGATATGAGATTTTGAGACAGTCTTTGTGGCGGGGAAACAAGGCAAGCGGGTTACCATTTGTATACCCTGTCTACTTTTAAGCCAAGTGTTGGAAAATGAGGGAAGTAGCCAAAGGACATAGTTCCTTTCTTGTTACTAGTCTTGCTTTTCTGATACAACTCAGTGTGTTACTTTAGTGTTCTGCCTGTTTTTCTGTGCTGCTGCTCAGCTGTGCTTACGAAGAGAACTTTACTGTTGTTCCTTCCCCAGCACTTGATAAAAACACTAGGAAATTCACTTCCTGAAAGTGGTCCATTCAGAGGGTGTTACTAATTTTAAAAAGTTTCTTCAAGAACAGGAAATCAAGGACAGATCATAAAGGGAGCCATACAGTTGGAGAAAATGAAGCACCTGCTTTTTAAGTTTGGGTTTTTTGTTTTGAGGGTTTGTTTGTTTGTTTGTTTTATTTTATTTTTTCTTGAGCCAGAGTGTCATGTAGTTCTAGCTCACCTACCTCTGTTCCCCAAGTCCTGGGAAAGATTTCAGTATTGAGTGACAGTCTGGACTCTACTTGGTGCTGAAATACACAGGCCTAAGTGTGTGTGTGTGGGGGGGGGTGGGGGGGTCCTTTACTACATGGAAAGTCGTGAGTGATGGTTTTCTTCATCCTTTGTATTTGATGGAATTAAAATTTGATGTTTGTGTATAGGGTATGAATAATGCATTTCGTTTACCCCAATCTTTCTCATTCATGATTTATGCCTTGTTGCTGGCCAAGATTTCTGTATCTCTCCTAGAATTGTAACCTGTTAACAGGTATTTGAATCTTAGAGATCAACACTTCATTTTCTTATTAAAAAGATTTGACAACCAAGATTCACAAAGTTTTTGGATTTCTGCTGAGTTATGCCATCTCCGGAATGAGGGGCTCTTTCCCAGTGGTAAAGCTGTTGTGCCTAGTGCTGCCTTTCCTTTTTTTGCTCCAGTGGAGCGTGTTATGTATGATTATATCAAACTATGCCCACATCTTAGTGCTCTGAGATTTATAGTGAAACATAGTCGGTAATTCTTTAAACCATGCCATATAACAAGAGTATACATATTATTTCTACATTACTACATTTTGTTCTTTATTTTGTGAGGTGATGACGTGAGTGTGGAAGTCAGAGAACAACTTCAGAACTTGATTATTTCCTTCCACTATATAGGGCCAACTCAGGTTGTCAGATTTGGTGATAAATTCTTTGCCATTTTGAGCCATCTTGCCAACCCCATATTACATACCAACTATTTACCTCTATGTATTAATTCAGTGTTATACTGACTTACTTTTTTGTTTTGGTATAATAATAACAACAACAACAACAACAATTTATTTTATCATATGTTACATCCCAACCATAGTTTCCCCTCCCTCCTCTCCTTCTAGTCCCACTCCCCTACCTGCCCGTCCACTTGTCCTCCATTTCCCTTCATTACAGGGCAGGACTCCCAGGGATACCAACCAAGCATAGCATATCAAGTCATGATAAGATTAGGCACTTTTTCTCATATTAAGGCTGGACAGTGCAACCCAGTAAGAGGGCAAAGGTCCAAACGCATCAGGAACAGCCTGTTTCCTCTGTTAGGAGTGCAGCAAAAACACCAAGCTACAGAACTGGAACATACACGCAGAAGGCCTGGAAGAGACCCATGGAGGCTCCCTGTTTGTCAGTTCTGTCTCAGTGAGCCTCTGTGCATCCAGGTTTGTTGATTTTGTGTGTTTTCTTGTGGTGTGACCTACTCAGCAGGGTTCCCCAGCTCTTCCTAACATTTGGCTGTGGGTCTCTGCATCTCTTTCTATCAATTGCTGGAACTGGCCTACTTTTTAAGTTAAGACTTAGAAAAACATGATCTGACTATGAGTAATTTTGAATATGAGTACTTGGATTAAATGCTAAAGTAAATGTTTATTATTTCAGATGATTAATATATGATTTACTGATTTTTACATTTATGCTGTTTTGCATATACATCACATAGCATAATCATGTTCAGTTTATTTCTATAAATGCTAGACATAAAAGGAAGATATGTCTAGATGTTGATTGAGTTCATTCTGGAGGAATAATGTTAAGTTTGGCTTCTGTGTTTCATGGATTGAGTTCCCAATGCCCCCGGTGAAGGTGGTTGAGAATATAAAAATGGAAGAAGGAAACAAACAGCATGTCCTGAATGTCCACAGATGGCCAAGAACTTAAGGTTGTCTGACCTCAGTCTCTGGAGTGCAGAAATTTTAAGTGTTCACTCCCATACCTGGCTTAATTTAATAAAATTACTTAATTTTAATGCATTCAGCCTTCTTTAATCTAGGTATTTGGTTTTCGTTTATAGATCCAACCAAGTATGAATCAGAAATAGTTTGAAGAAGCATTTGTACTGGGCAGTGCTGGCCTACTCTCCTCATTCCCTAAATGATGCAGTGTAACTGTTGCAGATGCTCTGTCCTGACCCAGGGGATGTCACAGTGTGAGTCACTGAGGGGGATATATGTAAAACCATGCTTGTCGCATATGAGCGGCCTGAGCATCTGGGGTTTTTCTGCAGGAGAGTCCTAGGAACAAGCTCCAAGATTCAGAAGGATGAGGTGTCTAGTTTTTTACCCAATAGAAGGTGCGTTTGCAACTACTTACTTTGTTACTATTTCTGCAGTTCATGTTTTTCCAACATTGCTTATTTTTCTGTGATGTTATTAATACTTGTATTGATGCATTCATGTTGACTGATCAAAATCATTTTGTCTTCACTAAGAATAAGTAGTGATCAACCCAACCAGGGTATGTTTGTATATCCAAAATAAACTTCTGAAGACAAATTTGTAATTGTTCATGATTTGTCAGTACTAAAAATTTGACTGTGTTTGTTGGTCCAGTTTCTTTTTAGGCAAGAATGAAGCTGAAATCAGAAGATTCCATTCTTTGACTCTTTCTGAGCATCTCCACTGTACAGCTGTGTTTTTTATTGGCCATTGGTCTCTAGCTAACAGGAGTATTAGGATGTAGGGACATCCACTGATACACATGTGCAGTGTGTACTGATTTAATCTCTATAGGTTACCTCACCCTTTGTGTACTGACCTTAATGGAGCAGGAAGGCTCATGGTGCCTTTTCTGGGGAGCCAAGGAAGCTTTGAGTCAATGTATCAAGACTGGATGAAGTGTTCCCAGTGAATGTGTATTGTTTGACATGGGCACTACCATATCAAAGACCCCAGTGTCTCAGACCCATGAGAGTGGAAAAGCATTCTCCTAGGATAAAGCTTGACTAAATCCTAAAGCCTTCCTTTTGTCTGAATGGGAGTATTGAGAGTTGAGTATAAATAAATAAACAAACAAACAAAAAACTAGCAACTGCAACTTCCTTCTCCCCAGTGATTGCAACCTGAGGCTGCTGCCTCCTTCTGAGACTAGCTGACCTTTCCCCTGTGCTCTTTGTAATAAACTTGCTGAGGTTCTAGGTTTTCATAGTTGGCGCTGCTCCAGCAGAGCGAGCAGAGTCTATCCTGTGATCCCATCTTTTCTCTGCGTGTGTGTCTGTCCTTTTGTCACTACCTTGTCACTCTAGTCAGGACAAGTCCCAGCTGAGTGGACTAAGGAGCCTTTAATCAAGTCTCTTCTCACTGGAGATGGAAGAGAGTGAGACGTAGGAGCTGACGGTTAACATA
The DNA here is from genome assembly GCA_907164525.1 of Lophiomys imhausi. Lineage (NCBI taxonomy): Eukaryota > Metazoa > Chordata > Mammalia > Rodentia > Muridae > Lophiomys > Lophiomys imhausi. The sequence continues at coordinate 1,619,979 of CAJQZJ010009649.1, read as the reverse complement.
CAAGGACTGTGTAGTATTAAGTAGTTATCATCATTTCTGTAGCCAGTGACCATCTATTGCCCTTTCATAAGGTGGTATGCTTAGCATTAATTCCACATATTACTTCAGCATTGTGGAAGTAAACTTTGCTTCAAGCTGATCAAGACACAGGTTGACCTTCTGGTTGTGTCCTATTTATAAATTGATAGAGAATATGTATGTGTGCATTTTATCCTTTATCTGCCTCTGCCATCTGGGTTAATCCATTATCTGCTGCTCCCATATGGTCTGAGAACATGCTGCAGACCTTTATCAGAAATCCCAAGTATCTTTAAAAAATATAGACTATGTTTAGAGTATTCTTCAGCTCCCTAGGCAAATTGTTTCAACAGTGTAAGGAGTCTAATAAAAATCTTCAATTTTATAATCATCATGTTCTTTCTGGCCTGCTGTATAGTACTAATGAAGATTTGCTTTTACACAGGAGCTTTGACCTTCAAAATGAGGAAGTATATTTGCAAGACAGATTGTTTTCAGAGCTTGTAGACATGAGTACCCAACTCAGCTTGAACCACATTGCATAAGAAAGTACTGTGCTCCAGTAGTGAATGGTATTTTGATAGCAATGTCCAACCCTTTATAACTAAGAAAAAAACGTTATGTCAGTGATTATGATTGATATTTTTTATTGCTTAATGAAAGTTCTTTTGTTGATATTTTTGTTGCTGTTACTCTTTTTCCTTTTTTTTCTTTATTTTTTATTTCTTCAAGTTACATCTCAATCGCAGTCCCCTCCCTATTCCCCCCTCCAGTCCCACCCTCCCACCCTCAACACCCCATCCTCTTCCCTTTTTTTTTTTCTTTTAACTTTAAGGTATATCTTATTTCCCCCTACAGTTTCCCCTTTCAGTCCAACAAATGGCTCTTTCTCTTATAATAATAAATACAATACAAAACAACAGAGGTAATTAGGCCACAGTTATGAGGGTTATATCACTTAGCGTACGTTCCCAATGTCCAGTCCATATGTATTTGGTACCTGACTTTAACTTTCTACTATCTAACCATCTCCATGAGTTTAAAGTTCTATATCTAACTCAGCCTTCATACTAACTTGCATCACAATTTTAAAAACATCTTCTTAGATTCAGAACACCATTTTGACTCCTAAACAACTCAAAATTTAACTATGAGACTCTAGCTATCTATTCTTCAACCACCTCAGAGTCCTGCGAGAGATAAATATATCTGATTTTATAGGAAGTACACGGCCTGCAGCTTCCCAAACTAAGAAATGACATACCAGTGGCTGCCTGGACAGTTCCCATTTTCTCTCCATACATTACAGCATCGATCTTCAGTCGTTTGGCCCCGTTTCTCTGACAGACATTGATTGTAGAGCAGGGGTTATGAAGGACTTACCTACCCTGTCTTGGCAGAGCGAGGCTGTCGACTTACCTGCTTCCAGGTTTTGTCCTTTTTGGACAGCATTCTGTCTACAGTTGGAGCAAGGGACTTTTCCTACCAAGAGATAGGCTTGCGACTAATTCAATCATCTCCCACTGCAGATTCTTCGATGCTCATCTTCTACTTGAGGTAGAATAGGAGTTGCTGTCAGGAGTTGATATGTCTTGATATAAAGAAATCTAAAGTTACGAAAATATCTTTGAATGCCATATTCTGCAGATCTCTTGAAGTTTTGAAGAGGCCCTATCTATCTCTTATATTAGGGTAAGCAGATGTTGCTTGTCTCTTAGCAGCTTTATTTCTGATTAGCTTAGAAAATAACTATAATAGGCTGTCATAGTACCTAACAGAATGACCGGCTTGCATAGCATTAGTTTGCATTTCTTAATTATCCTAAACAGTTTATGACAATTAGTAGTAAAAGGCCAAAACATCACATTTCATTTTTTTTTCTTTACCTCCTAACCCTTCCATCCCATTTCTCTGGGGTGGGGTGTCCCTATATAACAGTCCCTCATCTCAGTTGAGAGGTCGTATGAGGGCCAAGAGCCTCCTCATTAATTAGGGGTCTACGAAGCAGTACCATCAGTGAAAAGTGTCTCATTGCCAGGGAGAGAGAACTAAAAAACAAACAAACCAATAGGCAGACAAATAGATAAAAAATATAACTAATATATAAAAAATAAATAAAAATTAAAAATAAGTCTATGTCCAAGTTCCCTTTGGTGTGTTAGTTGTAGTATTGATTCCTTCTACTATATAGCTAAAATCCTACTATAAGTGAATAGATGCCATATGCGTCCTTCTGAGTCTGGGTTAGTTCACTCAGGATGAGCTTTTCTAGTTCCATCCATTTGGCTGCAAATTGCATAATTTCATTGTTCCTGATAGCTGAATAATATTCCATTGTGTAGATGTACCACAGTTTTTTAACCCATTCTTTGGTTGAGGGACATCTGGGTTGTTTCCAGTTTCTAGCTATTACAAATAAGGCTGCTATAAACATAGATGAGGAAATTTCCTTATGATTCCGTGAAGAGGCATTTGGATGTATATCCAGAAGTGGTATGGCTGGGTCCTGAGGCAAAGCTATTCCAAGTTTTCTAAGATATCGCCAGACTGACCTCCATAGTGGTTGCACAAGCCTGCATTCCCACCAGCAATGGAGTAGGGGACCCCTTTCTCCACACCCTTGCCAGCATGTGCTGTCATTTGAGCTTTTGATCTTAGCCATTCTGACAGGTGTGAGATGGAATCTCAGAGTCGTCTTGAGTTGCATTTCTCTGATGATTAAGGATGTTGAGCATTTCTTCAAGTGTCTCTCAGCCATTAGAGATTCCTCCTTTGTGAATTCTCTATTTAGTTCTGTCCCCATTTTTTGATTGGATTATTTGGTTTCTTGGCATTTAATTTCTTGAGTTCTTTGTAGATTTTGGATATTAGCCCTCTGTCAGATGTGGGGTTGGTGAAGGTTGTCTCCCAGTCTGTAGGCTGCCGTTTTGTTCTGCCATTGTATGTGACTTGGCCTTTTTCTCTTACAGCTTTTAATATCTTTTCTTTGTTCTCTACATTTGGAGTTTCTATTATTATATGGCGAGAGGAGTTTCTTTTCTGATCTAATCTGTTCAGTGTTCTGTAAGCCTCTTGGATTTTTACTGGCATCTCTTTCTTTAGGTTTGGGAAGTTTTCTGCTATGATTTTGTTGAAGATATTTCCTGGACCATTGAGTCGGGAGTCTTCTCTTTCCTCTATGCCTATAATTCTTAGATTCCATCTTTTCATTGAGTCCTTGATTTCTTGGATGTTGTGGGTGAGAGATTTTTTAGCCTTCTCATTTTCTTTGGATGTTGTACTGATTTCTTCCATCGAATCTTCCATGCCTGAGATCCTGTCTTCCATCTCTTGCATCCTATTTTTGATACTCACATCCGTAGTTCCTGTTCTCTTCCCTTGATTCTCTATTTCCTCTTTTAACTCTGACTGTGTTTTCTTTATGGTTTCCATTTCTTTTTCATGTCTTGAATGGTACTGTTCATTTTGTACATTTCCTTGTCCAGTTTGCTTGTTTTTGCCTGGAAATCTTTCATTGCTCTGTGCCTTTCCTGTTCAAGCTGAGTCACCTTGGCGTGGAGCTCTTTAATGGTGTTATTCGTTGTTTTGACTTGTAAAATTGTGGCTTCTTTGAATTCCTTCATATATTTAAGTTCTTCTTGAAGGGACTCTATCACTTTCCATAATGTAGAATTGTCATCGTTTTCATGTGTTTCAGTTGTGGTGGGTTCGGGCTGGACAGAATAGCGTTGCTTTCTTTTGCTGGAGACATTTCACTCCTCTTTTTTTTTTTTTTTGTCTGGGGCCTCTGGCCATGTGGATTTTTTTTGCTGTCTTCTGGACTTGGGTCCAAAGAGGGCGCTTTGGTGTAGGATTCGCGTTGCCTTACTCCATCCCTATAAGGTGAGTCATTCAGCCCCGCCTCCCAGGTGGAGACCTACCTAATCCTGGTGGTGGAGCTGTGTACAAGTAAGGTCTGGTTCCCTGCCGGAAGGGCCAGTACTAGTACAAAAGTCCGATATACGACAGTTTCAAATATCTCGCAGTTTCCCCAGGGTTGGTTCCTTTAGCGGGTATATCTGCCCTTCAGCTCCAATAGCCTTGCTGCTCCCGAGGTTTGGAAAATGGCCAGTGATGTCACAGCAGTGGGTTGTGATCTGCACTCTGAAGGCACTTTGCAGCCGAGCTGTGCTCACTTCCAAGGGTCGCAACCTTTCACCAGATAGTTGGATAGTCTGTGCGAGATCTGGGGGTGCCCAGCAGGGTGGGGATTATCTCTGTGTGGGATCTGAATCTGCCCGCTGGGTATTAGGTTGGAACTTACTGGGAGTCTCTCCTGGTGGGGGATGGGTGATCCCGATTCCCTGGTCCAGCGGCTTCCTTGTGTGTCCGAGAGTGGGAAGGAGCGTCCTGCCCAGGGATCCTCAGTGGTCCCTGGGTAGCTGGGTGAGATTTAGAAGGGGTCGTGCCCTTTGTACAGCATCCTGCAACAGTCGCCGCCTTGTGACTGTTAACCCCGAAGTCAAAATACGCCCATGCAGGCCGCCGCCATCTTGGATCCCCCGTTGCTGTTACTCTTGTCTTTCACACTGAGTCTAATCTGCTGTTGAGATGATGCAGCATTGCAATGCCATATAATTTCTCAGTGAATTAATAGTCTGGCACGTATGTTATCAATCTGGAAGCTCTCCTCAATAGTTTGCATCTCTTTCTCCCATCAGGGCCTTCCTCAGATAACAGATGGTAGCACATCTGGGAGGGTGTTATATTTCAGACCTGGGGATGACAGGTCATTTCTACCTACAGTTCCTTAGCTTGGACTCTGCAATTCAAAATTTTCCATCATTGCTTGTAGCCATTCTTAACAGAAAAGGAGTTTAGGAAATGTCCTCTGGCTGTTAAGCCTAAGAGGGGAAGGCAGATGGTTTGGTGAATTCATAAACAGACAACCAAAGGGTAATTCCTGGAAGACACACCTAAAGGTTGGTCCCACCTTGTCTTCCCTTACATGGTCTTGCTTTCAGTTCCAATCCCTTATGGGTCCAAACAGAAATGTTAGTCTTTATGTGAGTTTCATGGTCAACATCATAGTCACCTTGGATCACTATGGCAAAGAAACCATAGATTGTGGAATTTCTAACAGTTTTTTGGTTTGTTTGTTTTACAGGCTTCATGTCCAAGATGGGTTCTATGGTATAGTCTTCTTCCTGGCCTGTAGACCTTCCATCTGGCTGTGTTCTAATTTTGTGGGGAGATCATTTCAAGTCTCTTCCTATAATCTCTTCATTAGGGCTCCAGTCTCATGACCTAATTATTCCCCAGACTCAGGACTTCCAAGCAACAGTACAGGGAAGCCTAGGCTTTCTTACAGAGGGATTTTTGAGGTCAATACAAATAGTTCAAAGCATTCTCCCACAACTCATGCTGATGGGGTGGTGTGAAGCATTCTAAATGTTGATTGGTCCTGATTGCTGTCTGTTACTTAATTGACTCTGATTGGTTAGATAAATGCTGAGGCCTGAAGATTGGGCAAAGACAGAGATAGGTGGGACTAAGATGCATGGGCTTTTACAGAGAGAGATAGAGAGCATCTTGGGAAGAAAAAGGCCAGAGAGAAAGCCAGGAGCAAACAAGGTGAACACACCATGGGGTAGATTAAAAAAGATCCTTCCACGTGGCCTGGAACATCGGCTTGGTGTGAAGAATAATAGTCCAAAGGGACGTATGTATTTATGGGGCCATATTTGGGTAATAGAATTATGAGCTAGCTTAGATGGGCTAGGATCACACAACCCAGGCCTAGGCTTGTTAAGATCCACCTGATGTCTATGTGTATTCATTTATAATGGTGGGTTAAGGATTAACACCGCTGACCAATTAAAGATAATATAAATACTAGTAAATAGCTTAGTTAGCTATTTTTTCAACATCATGTCCTTCACAAACATAAAATTATTCAATCCCCTCCTCTAACCCTCAGAATTCTTTATTTCAGCCTCAGTTTTATAGTCTAATATTGTATCTGGATATTATCCAAATTTGATGCGAGTTAGGATGTGAGTTCACTGAGGAACTGGAATCAGACAGAGTAAGTGTGTGCATTCAAGATACTAAGGTGGAATAGACACAGAACATGAAGCTTTATTCCAAAAGGGAGATAGAGTGATGGACAAGTGAATGTCTTCAGTAAGCCTAAAACCTGGTGAGGCAAATCACATTATACCTTAAGACTGCAAAAAGTCTTTAGTTTGTGACTGTGCCCTCAAAATGAGACTGGCACCACTCACTAGCACATTACCCTCCTCACCCACTAGTTATCACTCCTGTCCCTGCCTTCTTGTCTTTGGCTGGCCCAGAGATTTTCTTCCCATAGGGTGGATGTTTGCAGTTTAATAGACTGATGGTTCTCCCTGGTGATTTTGGGCTCCTTCTGCCTTTGAGTTAACAAACAAGGAAGTGTTGCTGTGTTGGCTACAATGATTGATTGTGATCGCCAAGGGAGCAGCAGATTTGATCCCGCAGAGGAACGAGTCTGTCTGTAATCATTTTACTATGTCCTGTGATTATGATCAGTAGCAAACTAGTAGGCAAGTGTTCAGAAATGATGGGAGTGGAAAATGCCTCAACAGATGATGGGACCAGTTACTGAAACGAGAGCCATAAGTATAGTGGGTATTTCCTCATTTTATTGTAAATGTGTGTGAATGGACACCTTTATTTCAAATATCTTTGTTTTCTTCTCACTCCTTTAACGTGAGACAGTGACTTTATATTGTAGTGTAAAGGCACTGTTTGTTTTGTATCGGATTTTAAGTTTCAAAATACCAAGATTTAACATACCTCAAAGCCTCTTCCACTGCTCCTGGGGAGAGATTACTGCCTTTCTGGTTCTATACAGGAGGACGTGTTCTATAAGGCAGGCAGAATTGTGATCTTCCTCTTGACGTTATTTGGAGATTAAGTGTCCTTTGAGGAGATGAATGTGAGTGTCAAATTGACTTGGGTAGATGTGTGAAGAGGAAGTAATGTCCAGATGACATGAGCGTTTGATCAATAGAGTCTAAAGACTTGTCCTCCAAGTGTGCCTTGGCATTGTGTATCCACTAAGATCTGAATTGAATGAAAGGTCAGGAGGGCAGAATTGAATCTCTCTGCCTGGTTTGAGCCTCAGATGTCTTCTGGTCTTGACTGGGACATCATCAGCATGGGGCTTCTTGGCCTTCATCATCATTGAACTAGTTCTTTTTAATAAATTCCTTCCATATCTGTATTATCTGCTTCCTGTTTCTTTGGGGAATTTTTATTAGTATAGCCAACATTCAGATGTACTACTGCAAATAGTTCAGCAATGACAAGAAAAATTAGCATCTATACTAATAATCCATATCGATAATATTTATATTAAAATGGTTGTTATAGAAGATTCATTTCCTGAGGGTTTGACTTGTTCATTAGGAATACTTTAAGTATTGGACCTATAGTTCATTTAGTCTAAAAAGTAGTTCCCTTGGAGCTGTTTCTAAAATTGTCCCTCTTTTCGTATGTAACACAGTCAAATGCACAAATGCTATGTGTACATCTTATTGTGACATCTCATAGGTAAAGAATCAATTGCCAACCAAAGGCCACTATGTTCCCCTCTAGCCAATGTGTTTTCCCAAAATAACCACCATCCTAACACTCATTTCCCTCTGCTAGTTCACCTTGTACTTGTGTATCTTACAGGTAAATCATCTTCTTTGTGTGCCACTTTTATGCTTGATTACTTCTGTTCAACTTTGGAGGATCTGTCCATGTCTGGGAATCCATTCCTCTGCTGTGCGGTGATCCATTAAGCGACTCCCAGAACGGCTGTCCTTACATACTAAACATTCTTACCTTGTCTGCTGGTGGATGTAAGAACTCTTCTTCTCTTATATATACTCCGAGACTATGAGACATGTACTTAATCATCGGCTAATCCCATGACCCCCCCAGCACTGTAGGAGAGCTCTTGCTGCTCCACATCCTCACTACCATCAGCTGTTCTGGTTGGGTAGATTGATCTCTGTCTTAATCACTATTCTATTTCTATGAAGAGACACCATGACCAAGGCAACTTACAAAAGAAACCATTTAGACTGGCTTGTTTACAGTTTCAGAGGTTTAGCCCATTATCATCATGGTGGGGAGCATGGTGGCACGCAACCAGGAACTGGTGAGTAGCTGAGAGCTACCTCCTAATCTACACACAGAGAGACTCTGGGTTTGGCACAGGCTTTTGAAACCTCAAGCCCCCTCTCCTCCCCCCCCCCCCCAGTGACTTAATTCCTCCTACAAGACCTTCTAATCCTTTCAAGTAGTAACACTCCCTGGTGGCCACATGTTCATGTATATGACCCTGGGGAGTGGGCATTCTCATTCAGACTACCACAATCTCAATGTTTTATCTGTATTTCCTTGCTGGCTGACATGTGTGCCTTTTCACATTCTTATTGACTGGCTACATTCTTTAGTTAGGCACTTGCTCAAGATCATCTTTAATAACTGGGTTGTCAGTCTTTCTTCATCTACAAGGCCTTTATCAGATATATTTATTTTAATTTTTTCCCAGTCCCAGATTTGCTTTTTTTTTAAATCTCTTAATTTTGTCTTGTTAACTTAGTGTTTTCCTTTTTTAAAAATTTATTTTATGTGTATGAGTGTTTAGCCTGTATGAATGTTAGTGTACCCTGTGTGTGCCTGGTGTCCAGGAACGTCAAAGAGGACAGAAGAGCCCCCAGGAAATGGAGATACTCATAGTGACTGTGAACCACCCTGTGGGTTCTGGAAACCAAACCCAATCCTCTGCAAAAACAACCTGTGCCTTTGGCCATGGGAACACATTACCAGATGCCAGCATTATTATTTTTCAAAGCTATGCTTGTTTTGTATGTTAGTTTGATGGAAGATTTCACTGTATAGCTCAGGTCATCCTAAAGCTCAGAATCCTTTTTCCTAAGCTTGCCAAGCACAAGAGTATAGCACTCTGCCAAGTTTAATGTTGTCTTTTGTTAGGTGACAGTTTTTAATTTTAATGAAACATATTATAATTTTTTATTTTACAACTAACACTTTATATATCTTGTTTAAGAAGTCGTTACCAATCATAAAATTATGATTGTGTACTCATTTTTTTCTAGAAGCTCAATCATGTTAGCACATCTAGGTCTATAACCCACCTCAAATTAGTTTCTATGGCTTGAATGAGGTAAGAAATAAGGTACTGTGTCTTCTATTTTGATTCCTGTAGCTCTCTGGTAAGTTTTGAAATTAGGAAGTGTGAGATCTCTAACCTTGTTCCCTTTATTTATTAAAGGTTTATTTCACTTTTCTATGTGTGCATATGTTGTGTGAGTATGATTGTATGTACACATGTGTGCATGAATGTGTACAGGCTGTTTACACAAGCTAGAAGAGCATGCTGGATCTCTTGGAGTAGAACTAGAGGTGTTTGAGAGAAAACTCTTGGAGTAGAAGTAGAGGTGTTTGAGAAATCTGGCCCGTTACATGAGTGTTGGGATCCAAACTCCAGTTCTCATGGTTGCTTATCAGTCTGTCCATCCTCTCACTTATTTCGAGACATGGTATTGTATTGTAACCCTGGGTGGGGAGGAACTCACTGTGTCTCCCAGGCTGGCCTCAAAGCTCTGAGTATTCTTCCTGCCTCTGTGTCCTGAATGCTGATATGTACTTCCATAGCCAGCTCCAGTGTTGTTACTCTTAGAGTTGCTGTATTACTTGGTCATGGCTGCTGGAAGAAACTACATAGATTAGGTGAGTCAAATAATAGCCATTGATTTCATATGGTTCCATAATTTGAAGATCCAGGTATGTTTACTTCAGCCTTCTCTTTGGCTGTAGTGGCCACTTTGCATATCTTCTTGTGAAATTTCCTCTGCATACTTACAGAGTGTGCACATTCCTGATGCCTGCTTCTGTCCAGATTTTCTCTTCTTATAATGACACCAGTTAGACTGGATCAGGCTCCATCCTTAAAGTATTATGTTAACTTACTCAACACTTTCTAAAGTGCTTTCAAATATGCTTCCTGAGGTCTTGGATTTGGCTCTGGTTATTTATTTAGGAGGATTAAAACCTAAACTGTGATACAGAGAGAGAGACATACACATAGACAGTATGTTTTTCTGTCTGGGTGTTGGTGTGTATGTGTCAACTTATGATAATTAAGAACATAATTTATCTCTAATTTTTTGTTTTTAATATGAATGAGATTTTCATTTTATCATGTACCTTTTTTTTGCCTTTAGTGAAATATACAAATTGCTACTGTATTTTTCATCTAGAATGTCCCCCCACAAAGACGTAGTTAAAGGCTTGGTCCTCAGTTTGGAGGTGATGGAAATGAACAACTGGGGCTCAGCAGGGGCGTTAGGTTATTGGTGGTATGCTCTTGAAGAGAACTGTGGGACTGTGGTCTCTTCTTCTTCCCTTATTTTTCATCCATCAAGTGAGGACCATTACTTAGGCATTTACTCTCTCTGGAATCTTCAAGCAAAAGAAACCTTTCTTCCTAAGTTGATTACCAGGTATTTAGTTCAGCGATAGAAACCTGAATAATTCAATGACTCTCACCCTTTTCTGTTGCTTTGGTCAAGCAGTTAAAACATGAATCCATTCCAACTTTTAAGTTTCACATTTACAATTGTGGGAGTGACAAAAGAATCTACACATTTTTCCTTTGTTTTAAAGTGTTCATTCGGTTTTAGACAAGTAGTATTTACTGATCCCATAAAGTAAATTGGAATATTTTCGTCATTGTCTTTTCTATGAAGGGACTTCCCTAAGATTCAAATCATATTGGAATTAGGACATAGTATTTGGAGGAATGTTGAAGTTTTCAAGTGAAGTCATATTGAGCCTCAAGTTTTTGTCTGTGAGCAGTTTTCACTTAGTATTTATTTTATTTTTGCTAACTGAAACAAAATGAGCATATTTATTTAATAGTAGGCTTACTAACAACTGAAAGAAAGTATTGAACTGTCATATAAGTAAGTGTGGAATAAAGAAATGGGAAGGTAAAAATTATCGAAAATTACTTAGAACAGAGAATGTAGAAATCAGTATACAGATGACTGTAATCACAGAAGGTAAGATAGAATGGCTAAAAACGACTAAAACTAAGAAGTTTCAAGAATACTCAAGAAGTGCTGAGGTATTAGTATATTAATATCTAAGATTATTTTGGAAAAACATGAAATTATAAAATAAGTCATTAAAATTAAACACTTGAGAGAAAATCTCATTGACTCAAGAATACAGATCAAAAAATTATACTAAGTTATTTCACAGTAGAGTTGATGCAAAACAAAAATGTTTTTGTTTTTGTTTTTTTATTTACAAAATTTGAAGATAGGCTATCTACTTATAAATGCAAATATAAAGGTGTCAAATGTCTCCCACATAATGAACCTGGGCCATGACCATACACGTCCTTAAAAATTCTCTGTGTCTGATTGTTCAGTGTACTGAGTTGTATTATTTGGAGACAGATGTTTCCCCTGAGTTGGATACTTTATCATAAAATTCTTCCTCATTTTTCCCTTCATTAAAGGTGTGCATTGTTGTCCCCACTTTCTCCTTCACAATGCTTGTTTTTTTTTTGTTTTGTTTTGTTTTGTTTTTTTAACAAAGTCTATATCACTGGTGATTTTCTTGCTTATATTAACTTTATCATGAAGCTGTCTCTGTTACTGTTCATTTTTTATTTTGTTTGTTTTTTACTCAGTGCTTTTTGCTCCTCACTATTTCATTTTTATTTCTATTCATTTCAGTTTTGGAATTTGTATTGTTAGTTTTTGTCCAAGCTTCTTAAAGTATTTTTTAAAAGTCCATCTCTTTTAAACACCTATACCTCCTGGTCCATATTTCCTTTTAGCATTGTTTCAAACAACAGAGATCATAAGATTCATCTCTGCTTTTGCATAAATTCTAAGTTTTGTGAAGTGTGTATTAATTCCTTTGCTGTGTTTCAATTTGGTTTAAGTCTCATCATCGGAATTTTTGATATTTAATCCCTGTTGTGAGTTTTAAGTGGGTGTCTGAAGGTTGGAACCCTTGGGAGGAGATGAGGATTTGCTGAGTCACTGGAATAGAATAATGGTCCAGCTATGTCTTTCCAGGGTCCCTTTTCATCTGAGAAATATTTCTGTGGCCCCAGGTATACAGGTCTAGAGAATAGGTATATAAATCAAATACTTATTGATAATTATTAAACATTTATTTTTAACAGTTGGATACATTCTTGCCATTTGCTAAGGAGAAAACAGAATGTGCATCTGATGGATGGTTCTGCTTGTTTGTTTCTGCATAAAGACCAAATTACGGCTGAGCATCTGATACTGCGGGACATGGAACATCTGTCCTACTTCAAGGTTGAACAGTGTTTTGATTTTGAAGTAGCCATTGCTCAGAATGCTGCTTCACTAAAGTACTAGTACAAAATGGTACCTGTGCATTTATGACTCTTTTGGAAATATTTTCCTAATTCAATGTAAAAAAATTTTAAATGTATTCAATGTTTTTTAAAATATTTATTTTAAAATTATGAATGTTTTGCCTACATACACACACACACACACACACACACACACACACACACACACACACAAATGACATATGCACCCTAGTGGGTGCTAGACCCCCTTGGAACTGCAGTTATGGACAACAGGTATAAGCCACCATGTGTGTTCTTTGACCCAAACCCAGGTCCTCTGCAAGATCAGCATGTGTTCCTTAACTGCTGAACAATGTCTCCAGGCCCCTTTTAATGTGTTTTTTAGTGAACTCAGCTCAGCTGCTATTCAAACAGCAATTTTTCTAAACCAAATATTGTAAAGCAATGCAATTTAAGTCATACCAATTTGATGCGTGCTATTGAGTGACAGTAAGAAAATATTAAAAGTATTTACTTCTGTGATTTGAAACATATTGTTTCTGTAAGAACAGAAAACTGTGTGTGCACAGTTAAAATGCTGCCGTTCTCGACATACACTAATCTTGCATCTGGTCAGAGGGGTGTCAGGTACTGTTTTGGTATTGGGTAGTGTGATAACATGGAAAGTGGGAGTGCTGTGTGATCAAAGCCAAGGCTGTCGTCACATGCCTGAGCGAGTTACAACACCTTAGATTCATTGGGTGTTTAATTTTGAATTAAGTTTTGGTTCTTGTGCACTTAGAAGTCTATTACCCTCAAATTCATATGAGATCACAAGCCACAGTGAAAGAAGGTATAGGGTAGAATACAGCAGTTGAAGCCCAGCGGCTTTACAGAGGATGGAGAAAATTGAAGAGACACACAGATGTACCCTGCCTCCTGCCACATGAGCCCTGTACTGCCTCAGGACTGCCAGTACAAAGAGCATCACTGGCTGCAGCCTTCAGCCTTAGACATCCAGAACTTTAAATTAAAACTCTTTCCTTTAAACCGTCCTGAGCAACAGAAGGGACAGAAAAAACAGGTTACTTGTGTTTCCCCTAAATAACTATGGGGAATGATTTTTAAGGTGATTTTTCTGGCCTACCAAAGATTCCCTAAATGATTTTCATTTCAAAATTACCTATGTAGCAATTTCTCTGGTCCCATGACTTAGAACTTCTTCTCACACAGAAAAACTCTTTATGAGAGGCTGTAGAACTCTCAGTAACTACAGAGTTTCATAATGAACAGTAGGTCAGTATACAGGAGGAAATGACTTGATTCAGGCAATAAACTTATCTTTGCATTCTAAATGTGGCTTTATTGCTAAGTGGTATTCATATGGGCTTCTCTTCCATTTTACTGACATCAATTTTAAGACTTATTTATTTTTATGAATATGTGGATATCTGTGTTTAGGCTATGTGTGTGCAGGTGTGCTTGGAGGCCAGAGGAGGCATTGGATCTGTGGATGTGGGAGTTACAGACAGTTGAGAGTCACCCAGTGTGATTGTGATGTGAGTACTAAGAACCAAAATCAGGTCTTGGGGAAGAGTAACAAGGGCTTTTAACCCCTGAGCTGTCTCTCTAGTCCCAGATTTCAACTATAAATCGGGAAGCCGATAGACATCATGAAATGCCTAGATGGTTCCATTAGGTCTTTTTGGTTTTTATTTCAAGTTTGAGGAGTTTTTGTTTGTTTGTTTTGTTTTTTCTTTAAAGACATTTCTTCTATTATCGATTTTGTTCTTTGATAATTTCATACATGATGCATTCCAGTTGTTCTCAGCCATCCTCTCTCCTGCTCCTTCACCCCATCAATGTTCCCTTCCTCTTACAATTTGCAGGTTTCATATCTATGTGTATATATATATGTGTGTGTGTGTGTGTATGTGTGTGTGTGTGTGTGTGTGTGTGTGTGTGTGTGTGTGTGTGTGT
>CAJQZJ010009649.1:1594520-1605577 GCA_907164525.1 Lophiomys imhausi | reverse complement strand
GTGTGTGTGTGTGTGTGTGTGTGTGTGTGTGTGTGTGTGTGTGTGTGCAGTGTGTGCATGTGTGTGACTCACTGAGTTTAACCAGAGCTGTCTGGCTAATGCCCATGGGTATGTGCTAGCCAATGAGTATGCAACTAATGATGATACCTTCCCTCTTTCCAGAATCCAGTGAATAGTTATGCTCCACAAGTCCCTCTCCCATCATAACTATCTGTTGACAGGTCCAGTCTTACAGCCTAGAGTATACAGTGGCAGCTGCTGTGAGATCCTGATTGGAATGGCTGTGTCAGGGAGAGAAGATAGGATTTTGCTACCTTCTCCTAATCTTCCATCTCTTACATTCCTTCCACTCTAACTTCAGTGCTCCCTGAGCCTTGCAAGTGTAGTTTTGTTGCTTAGCTTAGATAGTTTGCTGAAATCATGTTACAGCTGACCTGTATTCAACTGCTGTTTTCCTCGGTACCTTAGAAGTCAAGAGTCTGTATTCTCTACCTTCATTGTAAGGAGAAGCTTCCTTAATGTTAAGAGTATTATTTGTTTTACTTAACTATCCTAGACAGTTTTAGACGGTTGGTATCAAGAGGCTAGAGCTTCACATTTTATTTTTAGGTATCTCTAGGTATGATACCATTAGGAAGCGTTACCTTTAATTTTGTATCAATATACAAAGATCTATTCAATTGTGGTTAAATATACTCTTAATTATGTATCAATATACAAAGATCAATGCCTATGTAGCCCAATACAATCTTAATATTACGTCCATATACAAGGGTCAATACCATTGTGGCCAACCATAATCTTAATTTTGTATCAATATACAAAGATCAATACCGATGTAATCCAATACAATCTTATTTTTGCACAATAAACAATGGTCAATACCACTTTAGCCAAATATACTACTAATTTTGTATCAATATACAAAGGTATAAGGGCATATTCAATAATCTGCCCCTTCTTCTTGGACCTTCCTGTGCTATGTCTATATAAGCAGATATATTTATCCCTCTCAGGTCTCTGAGGTGGTTGAAGAATAGACAGCTGGAGTCTCATAGTTAAATTTTAAGTTGTTTAGGAATCAAGAGGGTGTTATAGATCTAAGAAGATACTCTTAAAAGTGTGTTGCAAGTTAGTATGAATGTTGAGTCAGATAAAGACCTTTAAACTCATGGAGATAGTTAGATAGTAGAATGTTAAAGTCAGGGGCCAAATATGTATAAACTGGACATTGGGAAGGTATACTGGGCCATTTAACTCTCATAAATGTGGCATATTTATATCTGTTTTTTTGTACAGTATTTACTGTTATAAGAGAAGGAACCATCTGTTGGACTGAAAGGGGAAACTTCTGGGGGGGAAGAGGGTGGAAGGGCGGGATAGGAAGGGGGAATAGGGAGGGGTTTGTTACTGAGATGTAACTTGAAGAAAAAAAAATAAAGTATTTAAAAAAAAGGAGTATTATTTGTTTATGGGCATAAATACAAATACTTAGAAGGGAGTTTGACGCCATGTCAGTTTTGGTAAACAACTGTCATAAGTTTTCCCCTTGCCTATGATCTTCCCAATATGGGTTTTTAACTGGGATTATACTACAAAGCTTAAAAAACCTGCAGAACAAGCCTCAAGTACAATCAGGTAGTGGCTGGTTGCTCTAATAACTGCCATGCCACTATTGCACCACTGGGGGCATCTTTTCTGTCAGGATGATATTGTAGTTCATACTGTTCACAGTTTGTTTAGACTGCTGATGTCATTTCTTCCCCAGAAGTGTGCATAACACCTTCTGAAATCATGAAAGCTTGCCATTGGAGAAGAAGCTTTCAACTTGGTTCCAGCCTGGTTTTTCTGTATCTTATAACAAGATATTTTCCCCCCCAGCAATTATATGTCTAATCTCCTAACATCTGATAAAGAACACAATAGACACAGATGTTGTCTAAAGATTCAGGGATTTATTACCAAGATGATCAATGAAAGTTGAGACCCCCTAGGGTAATACACCCAAAGAAAGAAATCTCATATTAAGGAGAGGGAACAGTAAGTTTATAGGTTGCAATATGGTCTCTGGCTTTCTACTCTGCCAGGTATGGTGATTGTACTTCTAATCCTCACCTTCATCTGTAGTTATTATACTCAATCAGAAATGGCAGTATTAAAAAAGTCTTAGTAAAGTACCACTTTAGAGGTAAAGTTAAGCAAATTAAAAATCTTGAAAATACTTTGAAGGTTCTGTGGGATGTAGGTGCCCAGATGTGAATAGCCCCTGTGGTTTTCAGGTTGGGTTTATCACCTTAAAAGGACCTGCAAAAATGGTCTTTTGTATACCTTCATCCTATTCTTCATCTGTGTGGATGCAGCCAGGGTGGTCATGGTAAAGTGTGATTATCTGCATGATGAGTTTTTGCAGGAAGAAGTTTAGGGCTTGTCCTGGTTAGTTTTAGTCCACTTGACGTAAGTAGAGTCATTTGAGAAGAGGGAACCTCAGTTAAGAAAATACTTCTACCATGTTGGCCTGCAGGCAAGTGTATCAGGAATTTTCTGGATTGACAATTGATATGGGAGTGGCCAGCTTATTATGAATGGCACCAACCGTGGGCTTATGGTCCTGGGTGTTATAAGAAAGCAGGCTGAGCAAGCCATGGGAAGCACACCAGTAAGCAGCACCTTCCATGACCTCATCAATTCCTGACTCCAGGTTCCTAGTTTGAGTTCCTACCCTGACTTCCCTCAGTGATGGAGTGTAATTAACCCTTTCACCTACAAGTTGCTTTTGGTCATGGTATTTTATCACAGCAATTGAAACCCTAACAAAGAACTGACCCAAGTAAGGGAAAACAGTGTCTTCCCTAGGTATTTGACCTATGAGTAATT
Organism: Lophiomys imhausi; assembly: GCA_907164525.1. Classification (NCBI taxonomy): domain Eukaryota; kingdom Metazoa; phylum Chordata; class Mammalia; order Rodentia; family Muridae; genus Lophiomys; species Lophiomys imhausi. The sequence continues at coordinate 1,602,703 of CAJQZJ010009649.1, read as the reverse complement.
TTTAACTATTTAATTATTAATTTCAAAGTTCAGGATCATTTGGTGGTGTCATTCTACCATGTTCTATTGCAGCGAGACATGTGCTGTGCAAAGCAACATGGGGCACTTCTCAGGGCCTGACTGCATTCTCTGCCTGTGGGTCCTGACACGTGTTCTGCTTGGGATCCCTCAGGCTTACCTCTTTTTTTTTTTTTTTTAACTTGGGGTAATTTTCATTAATTGACCCCAAAACAGAATCCAAACCAACATAGCAGTACAAATTCCACCTCAAATTTTGCCTTGTTCTTAAAGATTGAATTTTAGTATTAAGGAAGGAATGCTTCCTAATGTGGCCTAATCAAAAAAAAATTATGAGTTCTGGGAGAAGGGGGAGAGGGAAGGAGGGTAGCGCTGGGACGGGTGGAGGGAGGGGACTGTGATGGAGATGTTACTTGAAGTAATAAATAAACATTAAAAAATACATTTATGTTCTGTAGAAGGCCCTTCTTTTATTATTAACCTTTGACTATTGAGATTATTTTCAACTCATCAGATCCATTCTGTCACAACAGAAGGCACATCTTAAGAATTCATGAAGATGCATTTATAGTTCTGTATTTCTACTTCAGTGGGAGTTACATGCAGGATGCTAGAGAGGAATACTCTCTACTTCTGTGTCCACTGAGGGACTCATTAAGTAATTTCCAGGATGTGAGGGGGAATCAAGACACTCAAGCCAATTTTGGGGACAAGTAAAGGAAGCTGGTCTTTAGTTAAACTGAGGACAAATATCTGCTCTCTAGAAATGTAGCTTTATTAGTGAGACTGGAAGACACATTGGTGGCTGAGCTTAGGGGCTGCAGATGTGATGCAGGCCAGCAAGTACAGACAGTAGGAAGGAAGATCTGTGAGGATTTTCAATGGGCCAGAATGTGCTTGCAAAGGACTGAGCCAATAATGCCCTTCATGACAGCAAATGGGCCTCGGCAGCAAGAGGCTGGTGCCATGACTTTGACTTCCTGCTAAGGAACAACTTGCAAATGACTATGATGTCCAAGAAGAGACAGAAGAGGGTGGCCCAGGAAGGTCAAGACAGTTTGTGACTGTTATAGTGCAGGTGAAACTTTTGTTCCTTTTCCTGTGTTGCTCAGTTGCAAAAGAGGATGAAGTTCACTTTAGGTTCATGCCAGAATTCAGGAGTGGACATGGTGGAAGCTAAGGACCCCCAGGTCTTGTTGTTTAATTCATCCTGTTGCATTTCCAACAACCTGGAAGAGAATAAAAAAGAAATAGGTAAAGCCAACTTAGAGCTTTAGTATCTTTGGCTGCTCTTTCTAATTTAAAACCAAGAAGTTTCAGTACAAAGGACCACAGAGCCTTCCAGAATTTTGTTCTAGAGCAAATTGTTGTCTCATCTCTTACTAAATGAACTATATATACAGATGGCAAATGCCACATAAGCTTTTTCATTTCATGAATGTTTTCAAAAAATGTAAAAATTTAGATGTAATAGCATATAACCACTTATAATATGAATTTTGGCTGTGTAAGAATTTCACAACCTTCCATGTGACTGAATTCAGAAAGGGATTTTAGGAAGCCAAATTAGATGAATTTATTAGTGTGGAGTCTTTTTTTTTTTTTGGAGGTGATCATTAGCATTTTATTTTTTTTTATTTTTTCCTTTATTTTTTATTTCTTCAAGTTACATCTCAATCGCAGTCCCCTCCCTAATCCCCCTCCAGTCCCACCCTCCCACCCTCAACCCCCCATCCACTTCCCTTTTTTTTTTCTTTTAAGTTTAAGGTATATCTTATTTCCCCCTACAGTTTCCCCTTTCAGTCCAACAAATGGCTCTTTCTCTTATAATAACAAATACAATACAGTACAACAGAGGTAATGAGGCCACAGTTATGAGGGTTATATGGCGTAACGTACATTCCCAATGACCAGTCCATATGTATTTGATACTTGACTTTAACATTCTACTATCTAAACATCTCCATGAGTTTAAAGGTTTATATCTGACTCAACATTCATACTAACTTACAACACAATTTTAAAAGTATCTTCTTAGATCTATAACACTCTCTTGACTCCTAAACAACTCAAAATTAAATTATGAGACTCTAGCTATCTGTTCTTCAACCACCTCAGAGACCTGAGAGGGATAAATATATCTGATTTTATAGGAAGTACAGGGCCTGCAACTTCCCAAACTAAGAAATGACATACCAGTGGCTGCCTGGACAGTTCCCATTTTCTCTCCATACATTACAGCATTGATCTTCAGTCGTTTGGCCCTGCTTCTCTGACAGACATTGATTGTAGAGCAGGGGTTATGAAGGACTTACCTACCCTGTCTTGGCAGAGCTAGGCTGTCAACTTACCTGCTTCCAGGTTTTGTCCTTTTTGGACAGCATTCTGTCTACAGTTGGGGCAAGGGGCTTTTCCTACCAAGAGATAGGCTTGCGACTAATTCAGTCATCTCCCACTGGAGATTCTTTGATGCTCATCTTGGAGTCTTAATGCAACAGAACTAATCGCCTTAGGAGAAGAACAGGGGAAAGATCTTGGTCACTCCAGTGCATTTGGAGGAAAGGCCCTGTGAGAAGATGGTCACTTCTCTCAAGACAAGTCAAGACGAGTCTTCACCAGAATGGACTCCTGCTTACAGCTGCCACAACTGTGAGAAGGTGAATTTCTGCTTTTTTCTTTTCTTTTATTACTTCAGGGTATATCTCCATCACAGTACCTTCTTTCAACCCCTCCCAGTCTTCCCATCCCACCCTCTACCCCCTATCCCTTCCATCCCACTTCTTCAGAGTGGAGTGCCCCTACCTAACAGTCCCCACCCCAGTTCAGCAGTCATATGAGGTTTTTTAAGGCAGCAGTCTGTGACATTTTGAAACACAGCTTGAACATACCGTTTATCCACAGCCATACTCAACAACTGCATGCTATGTTCTTTGTCTATAACAGCCTGTTGTTAACTCTCTCTCTCTCTCCTTCCTTCCTTTTCTTCTTTTAAAGCCATTGTAAACCAGGTTTCTTTAGGTGTGTGTTGAACACTCTCCAGTGGATACTCCACCATTGTTTTGTTTGTTTGTTTTGTTTTTATGAAGGGTAAACAAATCTGATCGCACATGTGCTGCCCTAGCTGGATGTTAAGTCCCTCACTCTGTTGAATTTTAAGACACCTTATAACATGACATATTACCTCCAGGGGTAACCAAGGTACATAAAACTATGCTCAAAGCATGCTTCTTATTTATAAAATGGACATTTTATGGATGAATGGACATAAAGTCACTCTTGCAAATTAGGTAGTTGATTATGAAAACTTTGCACCTGTTATGGTAGAAATAACAACCATAGTAGATCTTAAGAATGTTATCAGGTAGCAACAATGACAACAAAACCAATGTAGGTAAGTACCATTAAATTGGTCTAGGAAGCATTATTGTTGAGGGTCTATATAATCTGGCCATTCCCTACAAAATTTGGCAGAACATTTTATTGTACATTTACTTTATGACAACATCATTTTGTCATTTCTAAGGAAGGAGTTTAATGAACCATTAATTCATGGTTTATATAAATTTTAGAAACGTATTTTTCTGGGCCAGTTTGTCTGATTTGCAGTGATAGGAATTTTTCTCTTTTTCTTTCAGCCGTATATAAAGAGTCCAAAGGGAACATTAATTTAAAATTATTCATTTTAAGAGGAACCAAAAGCAGCTTGCTAGAGATTTGGTTTTCTTTCTCTTATTATAGAGATTCCATTTTCAAAGACTTTTATAATATTTTGACACTAATCAGTAAATATCTAAAATGCCATGGTGTGGGGATGCAGCAAGAAGAATCTTGAAGGATCCCATATCGCCAGTGAGGCAAATGAGACCCAAATAAAGAGGCTGGAGAGTGTGTGAGATCCTGTCTCCTCTTAAGCCACTATGGCACTTCAAGCATCTAAGTTTCTTGGTGAACTGAGCACACTGAAACCTATCCACTGCTGCACGAGTGAGCACACACTCATCTAGGACCAACTGGAGCCAGAAAAATGTTTTCTTTCCATGGTGGGCCATAGTAATTCAGCCAGGGGTTAGATAAGCACTATTCAGTTCCCCACTTTCCTGACATGTGGACCAAGTCGGAGAAGGTTATCTGAAAGAATTGTACACTTAATTTTTGGAGTAAGGACTACATGATTTTTTTAACTACTTATATTTCAATATAAGTAATGTCAGCTTGAAATGGGTGGTGTGCGGAGGGAAGGCCCCAGGGATCCAACTTTCGATTACTAGGATGAAAGTTAAGAATCATGGCAGTAGACTAGACTTTTTCTTTTCATTCTTTTTATTTTTAAATAGAAAAGATACTGTAGAAAGATTAGATGAAGCTGGTCAGTGCTGACACACACCTTTAATCCCAGCACTTGGGAGGCAGAGGCAGGTGGATCTAAGTTTTGAGGCCAGCCTGGTCTATGAAGTGAGTTCCAGTACAGTCAGGGTTACACTGAGAAACCTTGTCTGGGGGTGGGGGGGGGAGGAAGAAAGAAAAGGATAGGAAAGAAAAGAAAAAAGAAAAAAGGATTAAGGCCCATGATGCCATCCAGTCACAGGTTCTTATCCTCGAAGTATTGAAATGACTCCCATGGACTGTTGCTATACCATAGGTCAGAGACTCTCTCAACCCAAATCAGAGAAGCTTCTCCTTGCAGGAACTGGCAATTAACGGAGACACTCAACTGGTCCACTGCAGAGAACAAACAATTATGGAAAGTACATGTCCAAATGGGACATTTATCTGTCACCTATCTCCCCAAGGCATAGGAGTCTCTGTGGAAGAGGAGCTGCAAGGGTTGTAAGAGTCTGAGGTGATTAGCATCAAGGAAACTTTTCCAGACACAACAGGGCAGGTGCACCCTCTAATAAACATTTGCTAAGGTAGTTTTTAAAAATTTATTTATTTATTGCTTCAGGTTACATCTCCATCATAGTGTCCTCTTTCCACCCTTTCCAGTCCCACCCTCACACCCTCTACCCCCCTAACCCTTCCATCCCACTCCTCTGGAATGGAGTGTCCCTACATAACAGTCCCCTGCCCCAGTTAAGCAATCATCTGAGGGCCAAGAGCCACCTCATACACTGGAGGCCTACAAGGCAGTACCATCAGGGAAAAGTGTCTCAATTACAGGGAGAGAAAACAAAAACAAAACAAAAGAAGTCTATGTCCATGTTCCCTTTGGTGCATTGGTTGTAGTATAGATATCCTGAACTATATAGCTAAAACCGACTATAAGTGAATAGATGCCATGTGCATCCTTCTGAGTCTGGGTTAGCTCACTCAGGATGAGCTTTTCTAGTTCAATCCATTTGGCTGAAAATTGCATAATTTCCTTGGATGGTATCATGGGCCCTAGGGGAAAACCCAATGCTATTATTCTGCTGAATGGATTCTTAAGACATTAAAAAATATATATAAGGACACTGTCATTCGAGCAAAACAGCAACCTACAGAGTGGGAAAAGATCTTTATCAACCCCACATCAGACAGAGGGCTAATGTCCAAAATTTATAAAGAACTCAAGAAATTAAATACCAAGAAATCAAGTAATCCAATCAAAAAATGCAAAACAGAGCTAAACCAAGAATTCACAAAAGAGGAATCTCTAATGGTTGAGAGACACTTGAAGAAATTCTCAACATCCTTAATCATCAGAGAAATGCAACTCAAGATGACTCTGGATTCCATCTCACACCTGTCAGAATGGCTAAGATCAAAAATCCTAATGACAGCACATGTTGGTGAGGTTGTAGAGAAAGGGGAACACTCCTCCATTGCTGGTGGGAGTGCGAGCTTGTACAACCACTATGGAAATCAGTCTGGTGATATCTTAGAAAACTTGGAATAGCTCTATTCCAAGACCCAGCCATACCACTTCTGAGTATACATCCAAATGATTCCTCACCAAAGCACAAGGACATTTCCTCATCTATGTTTATGGCAGCCTTATTTGTAACAGCTAGAAACTGGAAACAACCCAGATGTCCCTCAACCAATGAATGGATAAAAAAACTGTGGTACATCTACACAATGGAATACTACTCAGCTATCAGAAACAAAGAAATCATGCAATTTGTAGCCAAATGGATGGAACTAGAAAAGCTCATCCTGAGTGAACTAACCCAGACTCAGAAAGATGCACATGCCATCTATTTACTAATAATTGGAGTTAAGCCATATAGTACAGGATAACTATTGTACAACCAACACACCAAAAGGAACAGTAACAGACTTTGTTGATGAGACACTTTGCCCTAGTGGTGCTGCCATGTAGGTCCCCAGTATATGAGGAGGCTCTTGGTCCCATGTGACTGCTGAACTAGGTTGGGGGACTGATGTGTGGGGATATCCCACTCTGGAGGATTAGGATGGGAGGGTGGAAGGGTGAGACTGGGAGGGGTGGAGGGTGGGCACTGTGATGGAGATGTGGCTTGATGTAGTGAATAAACATTAAAAAAATAATATGAAAAGAAAAGGATTAGGACACTCCTAGGGAGCAGAACTGGACTCCAATGGATGAGTAATTTTGTTTCCAAATGGCACCAGGTTGATAAGATTTCAGAATGGGTAGACATGTACAACTATTTTCTTCCCCCTTTCTATTTCAAATGTAATTAGCCTTTGTGGTTGATATGTTTGTTTCTTTAAGGGAGAGAGAGCCTCATCTCAGCTCTTCAGGCCTGTGAATCAGGAAGAGCTGCTCCTGTTCATCACAAAGGCTCATTTGAACCTGGACCTGATATAAATTTAACATGAGAGTGTATACTTTGAGCTTGTCCCACCACTAGGTGAGGCTTCTGGGATGTTGGGATGCAGGCTTGCATATTTTCTGTTGGAGATTTAAAGTGATGACTAAGTGGTACACAGCCATAGATTACATAGTCACGATATTTTGACACTACTCCCATCAAACCGGGGTCAGTTTTTGTACCTCCTGAATTTAGGCATAACCATAATGTTTGCTTTGATCAATAATATATTAGAAGTGATACAGTGGGAGTTTGAGTTACTTGTCATTGGTGTCTACTCATTCTTGCTTTTCTTCCAAACCATAGCACCCCATGGAGAGGAGCATGAGATAGCACATGAAGGATAAGAGAGTTTGCCAGTTCCCAGAGATATATGAATGAGGACATATAGACTACCTAGGTAACCCCACCAATGCTGGCAAAAGATCGTGGCTCTCCATGATCCCCCAGGGATTGTGGCCACTGAGGACAAATGGAGCAGAGACAGGAGGCAGGGACTTGGATGGATGTAAGCAGGATGGAATAAACTCTGAGAACCACTTCAAGTTTATTCATTTATTTCCTTTATTCCTCAACTTTATTCCAGGTGACCAAAGGCTATATAGTCCCTGGGGAGTGGGCAGATGTTTCCCAGGGTAGGTGAACACCATTGGCTGGGGCTAGGTGTGCCAGGAATGCTTTACTTTATTTGCATTTGGAAGCATGGTTCTCTCATAAGAAGTGAAACACAGTACCTAATTATCCTATAGGTAGAAGGGAAGTGTGTCAAAGGTCACACTCCAGATATGGATAGAGACATCTGTGCCTAGAGACACTCCCCAGAATAGGTCAGGCAGAGAGCAGGAGGCCTTGCTGTGGAGGATGGAGTCCTCCATCTAGGATGGAGCTCAGAAAGGCTATCTGGACCTGGTGGGCTGCAGCCTCAACAGCACCAGAGATTTCCAACAAAAGATAGAGGGTAACCTTTTGTCTTACTTAGGATTTCTTTTCTTTCTTTCTTTCCTTCCTACCTTCCTTCCTTCCTTTCTTTCTTTTACTGTTTTTAGAGACAAGGTTTCTCTGTAACAGAGCCCTAGCTGCCATGGACTCAGTTTGTAAACCAGGCTGTCCTTGAACTCACAGAGGTCTACCTGCCTCTGCCTCTCCAGTGCTAGCATTAAAGGCGTGCACCATCATGCCTGGCTCTTAGTTAGGATTTTCTATTGCTACAATAAAACACCATGACCAAAAACAAGTACGGTAGGAAAAGGGTTTTTTTGCTTAACCTTCTACATTGTAGTCCATCACTGAAGGAAGTCAGGACAGGAAGCCAAACAGGTCAAGAACCTGGAGGCAGGAGCTGATGCAGAGACCATGGAGGAGTGCTGCTTACTGGCTTTCTGCTTA
>CAJQZJ010009649.1:1569300-1579441 GCA_907164525.1 Lophiomys imhausi | reverse complement strand
AACATCCATGTGGACATCTGCCTAAGTGACATGTACTCAAAGCAGGCCAGCTTTCTGCCCATTGCTAGAAGCTTCTGGCTATCACTGAGCTTGTCAACCCCCCCCCCTTTTTTTCTGTGAGAGAAGGCTGTCATGAAAAAGATGTTGTCTGTCTCCATGTTATCAACTGTAGATATGGCAGCATGCTCACCATGTTGAAGAGAAACGTATTTTAAGTCCATTTAGTTCTGCGTATGTCTAATAGATATATGAACAGACAAAGCTGTAGATGGATATAGTTGGTGAAGACCATCAAGGACAATTCGAGACAGTCTAAAGCATAAGTACAATTAGCACATTTTGCCAGATGTTAGAGCTGATGTTAACACCTATGAGAAAGGAGGCAAGCCTGCTGATCTTAGTGAGCCAAGTAAAGGGACAGAAATAGTTCATGCAGTACCACAGCAAAAAACATTAGCCCTACATTCACCTAGGTAAAGGTAAGTTGTGTGTGTGTCTGTATTTCTGTGTATGTGTGTGCATCTGTTGTGTGTGTATGTATTTGTGTATGTGTGTGTGTGTGTGTGTGTATCTATGTGTCTATGTATAGCCATCAGAAGTCACTGTTTGTTTGTTTGAGACAGGGTCTCTCACTGGCTTGACATATACTAATTTTGTTAGTATAGATGTTTATTAACACAGATAGTGTTCAGTGTTGAATAGCCAATAATCCCCAGGGATCTGCCTGTCTCTGTCTTTCCAGAGTTGGGATTATGAATATATTCCACCATGCCTAGCACTTTTCTTTTTAAGCCTTAATTCTGGGAATCAAGCCCACATCTTCAAGCTTACAAGATAAGTACTTTGTCCACAGGGCCACCCTTCATCCCTCTCAGTACTTCAGTGAGGATTGATTAGAAATTGAGGAAGTGATAAGTTTATTATATGAATATTTTTATATTAATTGTTACATGAATGTTGCCTAGTTTTTGCATATATTTTAAAAACATCTCAGGTTTAGACCTCCTTGACTGTTGTTGTTCTGCTTTTGAAATCTCAAGAAAAGGAATCTTTCAGCAGTGGTGAGAAGAGGGGCATGTGGTCTAATCACATACTCACCATGCAGCCAGCAGCAGATTTGTAGCATCGTCAAAACCTGGTAAATGGCCATCGATCCAAATACTCCATCATCCCAGAAGTTAAACCAGAAACATCACACTGACTTAGTTTGTCTTTAATCCATTTTGTATAAAGTGAGAGGGGTGACCATATGCACGAATTCCCACAGGAAATTCCTCAAAGTGTAGGTTCTGGCACTTTTCCAAGAACTAATGAGACAGGATCTCTGGGGATACCCAGGAACCTTCAATTTAAAACACAACTAGCTGCTTAGAATGATTAAGGTAGAGGTTGGGAGCTACAGTTCTAGGGATAGTGAGCATTAAAAAGAAATGAAGGCAGTCATAGTGGCACATACCTTTAATTCCAACACTCAGAAGGCACAGGCAAATAGATCTCTGTGAATTTGATGCCAGCCTCATCTACACAGCGAGTTCCTGTACAGTCTCTACACTGTGAGACTCTATCTTAGGTCAGGAAGGAATTATACCTAGAAATTCTGTGGGGAGCCATGAAGTAATGTTGTAGTTTTCCACAGTATCCCTAGATGATTCTTTCAGAGGGATGCCACCTACCTGCTGAGAGTGTTTATAGTGAGTTTATATAGGCAGCTAGAGTACCTGCCTGGAAACCTCTGTGGCATAACCAGACCATGTGACTACAGATGACTTTCAAATTATTCAAGCAACATGGAAAGTGCTTATTGAAATTTTAATTGATATCATTCAACTGAGCCAATTTTGTCAATTCCCATTTCTCAATATATGTAACAACCACCCACATATACTCACAGGGAGGTAGGTATATGTGGTTTTGTAAGTCATTGGTATAAATGCAGATAATTTACATAGCTAGTCTCTACCACCCCCTCAAAGCCTAATGGAAACTATTCTCAATATGATTCTATTCTATATTCTATATAGACTCTATATAGAGATAGCTATATCACTAGATCTAGATATCAAATATCCTTTTGTAGCTGGACCAATATACAAGCCAAAGAATATTGATTTTTAATTCTTTTACTTACAAATAGTCTTTATAAGTTGTTAATATAAAATACTATCTATATTTCATGTACTTTCCCAAAGTATTGCTGTTATAATTAGGGTAAACAATAATTCAGCAAAGTTTGCAGCATTATTATATTAAGTACTATTGATGGAACAAAGTTTCTGATTTGGAATATCTTAACCTCTGAACTGCACTTCTACTATGCATTAGCTGCATAACCTTGGGCAAACCATTGAGCTTCTCTGTGCTTCAGTTCTGTTATCTGCAAAATGAAAGGAATAATTTCACCTGTTTTGTCCTGTTGCAATGGATTTATACATGCAATATATTTAATGACTGAGCCCAGTGTCTGCCATATAGTAAGCGTTCCACAAAGTTAGCCATTGCTGTTTTCATTATTTAACTACCCAACAACATGGCAGAAGTTATGTCTCAGGCATTAACCTGTTTGCTTTGTATGTATTCTCCCATCTCTCTCTGTCTTGTTTTCATTTGTATCCCAAGGTTCATTCGCATCCTTCTTAGCCCATACTGTTGCTAAAATAAATAAACTAAATTGAAACAGAGTCAAGGAAACGTCTGAATGAAATGCTAAAGGAAGATTTTTTTTTTTTTTTGGTCAACTTTTCATCTTTCCCATAAGCCAAAAGATTAATGGCTTAAACCTGCATGAAGGGAAGGGGAAATGGTACTTGGGGGAAAGAAGTAGAGGGAAACAACTGGTACCCTTGATGTGAAAGAGGATGGGAGGTGCATTATGGGAAATGACCTTTGAAAGGATACCTCCAAGGAGATAGCTAACAACCCATCCCCCAGTGTGGAGCATCCCTGCAGGCTTTACAGCACTCAGGGAAAACAATCCACAGAGAGACAAGAATGAGTTTCAGTTCATCCGATTTATGTACTGGTGCTTGGCCAAGGCTTTGAGAGTCTGACACCAAATGTTTTATTTTAGCAATATGTAAACACAGCACAATTTTGGGAAGAAGTTTCTGATAACAATTAACTCAATCCCAAGTGCACAACAAATCTATGACATGTTTACATTGAAATTCTTTACAAAGTACATCAGAAAGATGGGTACTGTTGACTTAGAGATTTTGCCCAAGATGTAGAGTCTAGAGGGAAATGACTGAGGTAATCATAATGGCTGTGGATGTCAGGATTGGCCTATTCCTAAGATAACATAGAGTCACCAACATAGAGTCACTTAAGCTGTTGTAAAGTACAAGTGACATCACTCACAAGGGTGGGTTTTATGGTCTAGAAGCAATGATCATGATTTAGGGGAAAAGGGTCTGAGATAAGTAAATCATAAATTCTGGGAGATACAGGTAGAACCTGGCCCATCAGACAGCAAACTATCCCAATGTTGTAAACTACATCCATTCCCAGCATCCCAGGAAGAACAGCTAAGCACCTCATTCCATTGAAGAGAACAGCCATGTGTTCTACCTTTCCTGGCTTCTCATGCACTCATCTGTGTGCATAAATGTTGCGTCCCCCTCGACCAGCAAGGATGACGCAACTCACAAAAGCTCTTCTCCAGCAGTTTATTCAGGTCCCTTGAAAACAGTCTTCCGAATGCCCGGGCAGACCCAACCCACAGGCTAAATACTATATGAACAGCCAGTCAAGTAAAGCCACGTGGTGCTATCTTAGAGGCCCACGTATGCGGAAGCAAGCCAGATCAGCGGTCTTTGCCGAATATGGACTTGTTTACCACTGAGAGCGCTCACCGTCGGGCTGGTGGAAGGCGGAAACCGGCGCCATCTTTAAGGCACGGCACATCGCAGCTCTCTACAGTTCCTCCTTTTTTTTTTTTTTTAAAGTTGGTAGAAGTCCCTGGAAAGGCTACGTAATCCCCATATCTGGGGATCTCACGGTGGGGTGGGCCTGAGCCTGTAGGAGAGTGGTGCTCAAACTCTTACCCGTCTCTGGGTCAGCCTCCCCACTCGGGACTGCCCTGTCTTAGGTGGCCGAGACTTACCCGTCAACTCCGTCACTGACTTGCCAGACCCTAATATCCGTGGAACGAATACCTCAGTGGGCAGGGACTATGCTTAGTGAAGATTTACTTCACGGCAGCGAGCCATGCCTGAGGGGACTGGCCCGCCTCAATGGCGACAAGGGCTTGTATAATCATGGCTGCACTACGCTTTTGTGTGGTTCTCATTTTGTAGATGCACCATAGGCAAACCAGACAGGCTAGTATCATCAGTATCGCCAAAGAGCCTACGCCCGCCCACTCCTTAAGATGATCCATAGCCGTCTGTATCCAGGAAGTCAAGCCAGTAGCCAGGCTCAGATCCACCCGAGTGGAATTGATGTGGACGATTGTCGCTCTCAGCACTCTCATCAAAATTTCAAATTCAGCCGACCAATCTTGTAAGAGGAACTTTGACAATTGTCTAGACAAATTAGCAGCCTTTGTAAAATTTTGATACTGCACGGAAGTAACATACAAACCTTGTAATTTCCACTCACACCCCAATTGTGCTAGTTGCCAAAGAGAATCAATCTGTTCTTGTATTAAATCTATGCGTTGATTAACTATCATAAGGCCTCCTTTGAGATGAGAATTTATAGAGGTCTGGGTATCCAATGCCTGTGTTACAGTGGCTGAGATGTTATTCAGGGCATTGGCAGTCTGTATAGACCTAGACAAGGCAATAGCTGAGGCAGTAGCTCCCACAGCAGCAATAGTGATAGCAGTAACAATAGCTGTAGTGATGCCAAAATCTCTTTTAAACCTGAATAGCATCATGGTATTAGGGGCCTCTACAGGAACTGGTACATATCAAGGCATTCTAGTCACCACAGCCACAGGAAAGGCTGTGGCATTCCAGCATAGGGCGTAAAAACATCCCGGAGTGCATACTAACTTTTCTTCACCGAAGGATGCACTCCCATTACTTACAATCCACAGAAAAGGAGGCCAGAGACATACTGGCGAGGCTGAAAAGTTCTTGTTGCGGTAAGAATGAAACAAAGAATTCCAAGTACCAGAGCCACTACTGCTGGAAAAATCCAATTTGGTAGCGGATCCTAGAGAAAAACTACCTCTTTGATAAATTCCTCCCCCAAGCATAATGACAGGTCCCAAGTCCATGCAACTTCCATTTACCCCACACAAAAGCCACAAATCAAAAGGATTGGTGGCAGTCTGCTGAGGATCCCTAGTAGATATATCAAGCATTCCTGTACAAGACTTATTCACTATATTACTAATCATGGGGCTAAAGGAAAAATAATCTTGTTGAACCCAAACTGCTCTGCGCTCCTGACATCCAGTCCAGGGAAAAGGTCCTTCCTCTCCTGTGGATCCTCTACAAAAAGGTGCCCAGCGTGGCTGTCTGGGGGGGTCCCGGTCAGAGACTCGTGTGGGCCACCATCCTTCAAGGCGAGAACCATTGCCTGAAAACAAACCACCACTCCTACCCCCAAACCTCAGTTGTGGTAAAAAAATCTGCTGACTGCTGAGACAATTTAATGCATTTTGTATCATCTGACCTATTGAAGCTCATTAAAAAGCACAGACTACCCTTCAAGCTGACATTTCTATTACCCTCTATAGGGCTTTTCTGATCATCAAAGGGAAGGTAGGGTAAGTCTAGGCTTCTATTACTGCTAAATAAGCGTGGAAACACAGTTGCATCATGTCTGACTGGCATCGGCTTTGGGAATATCGACAGGATCCCCCATCTCGGCTTGGTCATTCCTGACATACTCACTGCTACTATCACCAGGATCCCTAGGAAGGTTTTCATGACGAATCTTCCTCACAAGGCGTTCAGGCACCCACACTGGATCTTGTTGATCCTGAGGAAAAACACAAACAGACCCTCTCGCCCATGTTAGCATGGGGTCAGGCCCCCGCCAAGAGCCTGTCAAAATGTCCTTCCACTTCACCATGCTTTTAGGTGAACCATGGGAATCCTGATGTCTGTCCGCTGCTGAGCGGCCTTGAGCATCCAAATTGAAAAAATTTAAAGTAAATAAGGCTAAAGAGATTCTCTCCTTGGGGGTACGGCCTTGGCCTATTCCCCCTTTTTGTTTTTGCAAGCATTCTTTCAAGGTGCGATGAGCATGCTCCACAATTCCTTGTCCTTGAGGATTGTATGGTAATCCGTGATTAAGCTGTACCTCTATCTGGTTGCAGAAGGAGACAAAGGACTGTGCCGTATAGGCTGGTCCATTATCCATTTTCAGCTCCTGTGGTTTTCCCCATGCAGCCCAGGCTTCTAAGCAATGTCCTATGACATTGCAAGCCTTTTCTCCACTCATAGGTGTAGCATGTATGATACCTGAGCAGGTATCCACAGATACATGAATATATTTTAAGGTTCCAAATTCTGAAATGTGGGTAACGTCCATTTGCCAGATTTTGAGTGGCATCAACCCTCTAGGGTTCACTCCCACACTGGGAGGATGATGATGAATCACACACTGAGGACAGTCCAAAACTACTTGTCTAGCATCTGCTCTAGACAAATGGAATTTCTGCTGTAGAGTTTTTGCATTTACATGAAATAATTGGTGAAACTGTCTGGCTTGGTCCAGGAATGAGCTCCAAAAAATGCATTCCATCCTGGTCCATTGATCAAGTTTATCATTACCCTCACTTAATGGTCCAGGTAATCCTGTATGTGCTCTGATATGTTGAATATAAAAACACCTTCTTCTCTGCCAGATTAAAACTTGTAACTCTTGTAATAAGGCACATACAGTACTACTATTCTTAATAGGACCTGCTAATTCTAATACTTTCACTGCGTTGACCACATAAACTGAATCTGAAATCAAATTGAATGCAAATTGACATCTTTTAAACACCTCAATTACTGTTTTCAACTCTACTATTTGGGGGGAGCCCGGTTGAAATTGACATAACACGGGCTCTTGTCTTTCTATCAAATAGGCTCCACAGCCTGTCTTTGAGCCATCAGTAAACACATTTGGTGACCCTTGAAGTGGTACTGCTGAAGTAACCTTAGGGAATATCACTGGGTGCTCCTTAAAAAATGATAGCAATGGATGTTTAGGATAATGGTCATCAATCACTCCTTCAAAGCTACATTGCAATATTACCCAATCATCTACAGTGCCACACAAAATCTTAATTTGATTACTGGAATAGGGCACTATTATACGGGCAGGAGCAACTCCAAAAGACTGCAACCATTGTTGGATACCATTTAAGGCTAAAGCAGCAACTGCAGTGGGATAATGTTCTATGGATTTTTTTTGGAGAAATCTTTGAATAGGTCCATAATAATGGTCCATCCTGCCATAACAACCCTGTAGGTTGACCATAGGTGGCAAATATGCACAATGCAATGGGCTGTCCTTCCTGCCATCTCTTTAGGAAGGCACTCTGTAACATTTCTTCCACTTTACATAAAGCTTTTCTTGCTTTTTCTGTAAATTGCCTAGGAGAATTAAGTGCTGAATCACCTTTCAAAATATCATATAGGGGTCGTACTTCATAATTTGGTAGCTTCAAATAGCCTCTTACCCAATTGATATCTCCTAACAACCTTTGAAAATCATTTAGAGTCTTTAAATTATCTTTTCTTATCTCAATCTTTTGAGGTATTATCTTTTCAGGTCCAACCTTCGCTCCTAAATAATCAACCACATTTTCCTTTTGAACCTTATCAGGAGCAATAAACAACCTTTTCTTTTTTAATAATTGAACTAATTCTTCATAGGCCCGATCTAACATTTGTTCACTCTTAGCTGCCAGTAAGATATCATCCATATAATGAACACATCTCAAATCTGGAAAATTCTTTCTCAAGGGAGCAATGGCTTCCCCCACATACAGTTGGCACATAGTGGGGCTGTTTGCCATGCCCTGGGGTAATACTACCCATTCAAATCGCTGATCAGGTTCCTCATGGTTACAGGATGGAACAGTAAATGCAAATCTCTCACTATCTTTGGCACACAAAGGGATGGAGAAAAAACAATCTCTTATATCTATAACTATAATGGGCCATGAGGCTGGCAAAGATGATAAAAGCGGCAAGCCGCGTTGCACTGGGCCCATGATCTGCATTTGTTGATTTATGGCACGCAGGTCATGCAATAACGACTAAGAGCTTCCACCTGAGCTACAGTGAAAGCAGCATTAATCCCATAAGTGCGGACAGACTCAGTGAATGCTTTAATTACCTTAAAATCGAGAGGTTCATGATAACGATTTCCCCCTCCATCCTGAAAGACAGGGTAGTACAGCTCATGTCTCACTTCCCTCCAGACATTTGGACAGAATGACCACCCACTAGGACCACTCGGAGGGGAAGTCTCATTATATGAAGGCGGCGCCAGCACAGGCGGCCCCGGACCTGAGGGCTCTATCCGGGTGCAGTCAGAACTCTTCCTCAAAGATGACTTCTCCATTTCCTTTGTTAACATTTTAAGTTCCTCTTTAGGCTCTGAGCTATCCTCTTCCAAAGTATCTTTCCCAGATTTGACCAAGCGCTCCTTTTTTAACTGTTCTAATGCCTTTTGTCCTTTTTCCACTGCCTTGCAATATCTCTGATCTCCTAAACAACTCCGAACAAGTCTCCAAATAGGCCGTGCTCCTCCCTGCAATGTACTTTTCTCCCAGGCAAAATCCAAGTCCCTGCCTAATTTGTCCCAGCAGGATACCGTAAGATTCCCGGACACCGCAAACCACGGAGCCATGGAATCACATTCATTCAAAAATCTCTCTAGGGTAGACTTCTTAAGTTTCAAATTCCTAGCTAAAAGTAGCTCCTGAAGAGCCAGAAAAATTGGATGTGACTCAGACAATCCCATGTTTAAAATTTTACTTTCGGTTCGCAGTTTCCCCGTGAAACTTTATCTTTTGTTCGCAATCTCTGCGAAACTTTACCGTATGTTCACTATCTCCGCGAAACTTTACCTTTTGTTCGCTATCTCCGCGAAACTTTACCTTGTGTTCGCTATCTCCGTGAAACTTTATTGTCCTAATTTATCCCAGGAACTTACCAGCGCTGCCCCTGACTGCAGGAGTTCTGAGTCTTTTTTGGGTCCCCGTACGGGCCACCACTTGTCGCGTCCGCCTCGACCAGCAAGGATGACGCAACTCACAAAAGCTCTTCTCCAGCAGTTTATTCAGGTCCCTTGAAAACAGTCTTCCGAATGCCCGGGCAGACCCAACCCACAGGCTAAATACTATATGAACAGCCAATCAAGTAAAGCCACGTGGTGCTATCTTAGAGGCCCACGTATGCGGAAGCAAGCCAGATCAGCAGTCTTTGCCAAATATGGACTTGTTTACCACTGAGAGCGCTCACCGTCAGGCTGGTGGAAGGCGGAAACCGGCGCCATCTTTAAGGCGCGGTACATCGCAGCTCTCTACACATAAAGACTTTTTTTGGTCCTTTACACCCCACAGGTTGGTAACATGATCAGCTCAGGCCCCAGGGCTGGGAGGGAGGTCCTCCTAGTAAAGGGTGACAGTCTTGTCACCTAGGAGAGGAATGGAAGGTTCAAGGGAGAATGTGGACCTTCAGAGTGAGGTATGTACAACTAGATGCAAATTTCCTAAGGTGGATGCTGTTGCATTTCAAATGCATGAATCTACTTACACACTGGGGAAATTCTGCATTGCCCAAAGTTCAAGTTGGTGTCTGGTTCTAATTTCTATATAATAGTATTAGAGCGATTATATGACCAGTTAATTCTACTCACTTTTGGGAATAGTTCTTTAAAAAGCAGTTCCTTCTCAGTAAATTCTCTCCAGATTTTAAATTCTACCCCTTAAATGAATCATTTCCCTTTATCACCTAACAAAAGTAGGATTTTTAAAAAATATTGAAAATTATTTTCTAATACCATAGTGCCTCTTTAATCCATGAAATTACCAGGTCCTACAATTCTGTATATATTATAAATGAGGAACAAACCATTGGGACCTTTATATTTTCATTACTGTCTCCTATATTATCTGTATACAGGTATGGAAATATGTATGTATGTATGTATGTATGTATGTATGTATGTATGTATGTAT
>CAJQZJ010009649.1:1557264-1569290 GCA_907164525.1 Lophiomys imhausi | reverse complement strand
TATGTATGTATGTATGTATGTATGTATGTATGTATGTATGTATGTATGTATAGTACATTAGCTCCTTTTCTATTGCTGTGATACAATGCCCTGACCATAGCAACTAAGGAAGAATGGGTCTGTTCTGGCTTATAATCCCAAAGGGACAGGGTACATTATGACAGGTGGCAGGGGCAGAAAACTAACTGGTCATATTTTCATCCACTTACAGATGTTGGGGTAAGGGGGGAAAGGAGAAGAGAGGGAGAAGGGGAGAGGAAAGAAAGGCAAAGGTGAAAAGGCAGGAAAGGGAGAGGGGAAGTAGGGAGAAGAGAGGAATTGAGAAAGAGGAAATGAGAGTGAGTGCTGGGACAAAACCCTAAACCCTCAAAGCCCACGCCAGGGGCATAATTCCTCCAGCAAGACTCCACCTACTAATGGTTCCATAATATCGCTGAACAGAGTCCCAAACTGGAGACTAACGACATGAGCCCAGAGGGCTTCTTATTCCCCACATATGGGATTTGTAGAAAGCTGCAACTTCAAAGCTTTCTATCAGCTTACTTCTACAAATCTGTCACTCATTTTTTTCTGCCTTCTCAGAACTACATGACACAATTTCCTGACCTACCTCCTTGGAATTCCCTTCCTTAACTCCACAGCACCATAACATGTCAACTTCCTTCATCATGTGTGTTCTCTGATATTTTAGGTATCATCCTGGGCTCAGTAACCTTATAGCCTAATGCAGAGATCCACATGCTGGCTGCCACTGGTCAGCAGCTAATACAGATCAGGGTAGAGTCCACTTCCCCCAGTCTTGTCCCTCCTCATCTCCTTCTTCTGCATTAACTATGAAGCAGAGAGTAGACCCGTGTGCCATGGGAACATCGGCACAAATAAATTGTACCAACAGACGGAATTAGAAAATGTTGAACAAGCAGTAATTCTTGGGTAGAAAAACATAAATAAGTACTAGAGATAAAATATTCCACATCAATGAAATTATTTGATCAGGGATCCAAAAGTAGAAAATAATCACATTTTTCTGGAAAGTTTTGTGAAGTTGTGTTCTTGGGTGAAGTGAAAGGTGTGACTGTTGGTGGGGGGGGTATGTTGGCTGGTAGGTCTCAGGGGGAAGTTATGAGCCTACACTTATTTTCATAAAGGTAAATAGAGAGGTCAAACACCTAATAATAAAGCACCAGTATTTGAGCTGTAACATTCCAGGAGAACTCCAGTGTTAACATAGACAGGATTTTGGAGGAGACAATAGATTCAAAGTGGAGAATATTGTCCAAATAGGACAAAACTTGGAAGCAGGTAAGTAGACAGCCTAGCTCTGCCAAGACAGGGTAGGCAAGTCCTTCATAATTCCTGCTTTATAATCAATGTCTGTCAGAGAAATGGGGCCAAACGGCTGAAGATTGATGCTGTAATGTATGGAGAGAAATTGGGAACTGTCAAGGAAGACACTGGTATGTCATTTCTTAGTTTTGGAAGCTGGAGGCCCTACACTTCCTGTATAATCAGATATATTTATCCCTCTCAGGACTCTGATGTGGTTGAACACTAGATAGCTAGATTCTCATAGTTAAATTTTGAGTTGTTTAGGAATTAAGAGGGTGTTCTGGATCTAAGAAGATGTTTTTAAAATTATGATGCAAGTTAGGATGGAAGCTGAGTTGGATATAGAGCTTTATACTCATGGAGATGGTTGCATAGTAGAATGTTAAAGTCAGGTGCCAAATACATATGGACTGGACATTGGGAATATATGCTAAGCCTTGTAATTCTCTTAATTGTGGCCTAATGATTTCTGTCGTTTTGTATTGTATTTGTTGTTATAAGAGAAAGAGCCATTTGTTGGACTGAAAGGGGGAGCTGTTGGGGGTAAAAAGATATACCTTAAACTAAAAAAAAAAAAAGGAAGTGGATGGGGGGATTAAGGGGGAAGAGGATGGGAGGGTGGGACCGGAGGGGGGAGTAGGGAGGAGATTGCGATTGAGATGTAACTTGAAGAAATAAAAAATAAATTTAAAAAAGTAGGAAATATGATTGTTTCTATACTTATGTATTTCCCTAACATCAAATACACATCTTTTCATATTATTTCTCTGCTGTTTTTTCATACTTTGCCTTTAAAAAAAATTAAGCTCTTTCAAGCAGGCAGGACATACTTCTTCATACACAATATTACTGCCCTTGCTTTGAGCATCCTTCCTGTTCACAGTGCCTTAGTGAATGTTGATGGAGGGGTCTCAGTATGGGCCAGGCATTGTGCAAATTCAGTACCTTGTGTTATCTCTAATCTGTGAAGATGATTGTCCTCATTATACCAATGTGTCAATGGGAATTGAGAGAAGTTACAAGTGCCCCAAATCATTACAGTGAAGCTGTTTGCCAGTGCAGTTAAGACCAGTCCTCCAGAGCTGCTTATAGCACTGTTAAAGGGAGTCACAGTAGTGCTTGATTGATGAATGATTGATTATACATGATTGGTCCAATAAAAATGTTGAATCAAAGACTGAAGTTTTATTCAGCGGAGTTGATTAATACAGACAAACTTATCTAATGTCACTAGATGTCTAATGAGTAGATTCCCCATGTTTGACTGTGAAGTGTGTTATTTATCTAGATATTAATATAGCAATGGCAGAAGATAAAAAAAAAGAACATTAAACCCAGGATCCTGTTCACACTATATACTCTACCACAGAGCTATTCCAAGTCTCTCTGTTCCCATGATTCATAACAGAAGCAACTTGTGAAAATTATTTTTCTCCAATCCACTGGTGACTGTTTTTACTGATCAAATGCAAATGTGTGTTGAATTCATATGACCTTTTACAGAGGTGCTGTGTGTGTATGTGTGTGAATGTTGATTCAGGTTAGAGGAAGTCTGAGCTGTAACACGCTCTCATGTCTCCTGTGGGACCTCACTGCAACTTTGCTGGGTGGGTCTTGGGCTTTGGATCACTCTCTGATTTACTGTTCTTTCCTCTTCATTCTTGCTTCCTAAACCTCTTGTCTTGGAACTGCCATTCCGTCAGCTTCTGGGGAAACTGACCTTAAAAAAGCTATACACTGAGTCTCAGGGGTGTGCCTATTTTTTCTTTTAAATAAAATCTTAGTTTCCCCTCCCCTTTTTTAGCACAGCACATGGCTTCTTCAGTTTGTGTGGAAAAAGAAAGAAAATCCCAACGTTACATGCGGTGGCCATGTTAGAATCCCTTCTGTTTTTAGAACTCCCTATTGAATGTGATTTGATCTTCAGTGATTTCTGTAGCAAGCCATACAGAAAAGCTCTCTATTGAGTGAGTGAACAGAACCACAGCTTCCATTGTTTGTTGTCGAGGCTAGAAATTGCTTTTAAAGTTCCATTATCAAATTTCCAGGGGACTGAAATTATAAATTCTTAAGTTGTGTTCCATATATAGTCAGTGTGCTTTTGCAAAGTGGGTACATTTGAATCCACATGGTCCAGACAATTCTCTTTCCCAACATTATGAACAAAACATTGATGTTTCCTGTCGTCATTTCCCAAGGTGAGCATTTTCACTTCCTCCAGTAGGATGGCTGATAAGCAAATCATTCCAAATTTAGCGCACTGGAAACATCTCATGTTTAAATCATGGCTGTGTTTATGGTTCTGTGCCTGGTGCAAACCTTTTCTTCCACTTTGCTGCAGGTAAGTTCTGAATGATGGCATTTGCTGCTGCAGTCGCTAAATGGTCACATTGTAAATAAATCCTGTATTCTTTAAATAGTTCAGTAATATTTATACTAAGCAAATAACTGAACTTTCTCCCCACTGGCCACTTTCCTTAGTTCATAAGCAATTGATGTTGTTTCTTCCACATTTGGGTCCTCCTTACGAGACTGAATACCCTGACCTAGGCATTGTGCTTGAATGTGTTTGGAAAACAAATAGAAGGGGCGTATTCAGTTTAGAAGAGATTTTCATCCTAATCCCTTTTAAATATGCATATTTGATACATCCTGCATCTTTTTGGAGGTTATATTTTGAAGTGTGTGAGTGTGTGTTACTTGTGTGTGAATGTGGGTATTCATATGTCACAGCACATGTGTGGAGGTCCAAAGACAACCTGAGATGTTAGTTCTTGCTGCCAGCCTTCTTTGATACACAATGTTTTTTTTTTTTTTTTCTTTTTTGCTTCTACTATACAGATGAGGCTAGTTGTCACATGAACCCCTGGAGATTCTTTTTGTCTCCACCCCCATTGCTTATAAGGGTACTGGGACTGCAGACTATGTTCCACTTTATGAGGATTGCGGAGACTTGAACTTAGGTCTTCAGGCTTGCAGGATAAGCACCTTACAATATGCCATCTCTCCTGCCTTGAAATTATTATTTTTTTTTTGAATCTTGGTCAGAATGTATTCTAAAGCTGTACAAAATAATGGATGCCATTAAAGCAGATGTCAGCTCCCCCACCCAATTTGCCAACCATGGTGCTGTATTTCAGAAAGACGATTTTAAGATGGAGAGACAGATACAAGACAGAAAAAAAAAATCACCCTGCACCAGTAACCAAGAAATGATGCTAAGATTTAAAGCTATCATGAAGTTCTAGAGCCCACTGGATGTTGGACATGAGCAATAAAGCTAAAAGAAGAAACAGAGTAAAGTCTGGGATGCAAAGAAAGTAAATGGAAGTAACAGGGAAGAGACAGAATTTGAGACTTTATCAGTATTCTAAGCTGACAGGGGTGGTCTTGTGCTGCCTTGTGATTTCCTGTTAAAACTGCAAGATGCGGCAAACAAGTACTATTAAGCTCCATTTATATAATAGTTTAGAATGACTCCCCCATTATAATGCAGTGGGTATGCATATAGTAATAAGGTTAATAATCACCATTGTGATAATAATAGTAATAAAACTAGCTCACAATTGCATGAGGCTTACTTTCATGTTGTATAAAATGTACCAGCTATGTTCCAGGACTTTGTAGTTATTTATTAGCTTGTTACAGCTACTCTACGAGATGTAACTATAATGCGTTCTACTGTGTGGGTGCTAATGAGAGGCACACAAAAGGTGAAGTGCTTTACTCAGGGTCGCTCAGCAGGTGAGTGGGAGAGCCATGATTTAGGTTCCAGGAAATCTGGCATCCAGGTCTACAATAAGCTGCCCTAAATAACCTAACCTTAAATCAAGAGGCAGCAAAGATAATGAACCACACAAATGGTCATGGGTGACTCTTTGTATTATCCTGCTTTCTGGTGCTCTAACAAAATATTTGATATCTAGTAACTTATAGAAATTCGAAGTGCATTTGGCTGATGGTTCTGAAGGCCAGAAGTTTAAGATCATAGCTGTGACACAACAGAGTATGGTGCACAGTGGATGCCTAGAAGCCTAGAAATGAGGCAGAAAGTTGTACATAGCTACCTGTAGAGGTGATGGAAGTTTAATCATTCAAAAGTAAAACCCAAGTTCATCCAATCAAAGACAGTGTATCAACTTGACATACTTGAAAGTCTGAGGAGCACATATTCTGGCACAGCTCTATCCAGGACTCCACTGATGTTATCACAGATATTCTTTTCCTTTATATCTTGATTCTATTTCTTCTTTCGGCTCAATTGCGTATAAACCTTCTTCATGTGGACTTCATAGCAGCTTTATAATAATATTCTCCTTCTTTACAACCACCAGTAGGGCATGTCTCTTAGCCCATCTAAAATTGTTCCATAAATGATGCTTGCTCAGTCTATGTCTGTCACTCAGACAGAATGTAATTTAAGGAAAATTGCTGCATGTGTTGGCCTGAGTCACATGCCTGCATCACCTGACTTTAAGCATGCTGGAAGTATATTAGAGTCTATTTATTGAGTAAAGAATACTAATGAGAGCCAGTGTGTGAGGTCCATGCAAACTATATAAATAAAGTATATCGCTTTATTGAGATGGGCATTTCATTGGTCTGTGGCTCACCTTTTTTGTCTAGGCTGGCTTGCCAGTGAGCCACATTCATTAAGTTTCCTACTGTCTCCATCTCCCTAGCACTGGGATTACAAATGCATTCCAGGACATCTGGCTTTTTCTTTTAAAGTGGAATCTGGGAATTGAACTCAGGTCTGTACATTTTGAAGTCCTAAATGATAGTCCTGAAATATATTCACGCTTGCATAAGCTGTTACTAAGTAGGGAGAGACAGGCTGCTCACTACATCTTATATTTGTAGGCTGACTAAGACAAACCATTCATAGATTGTCTAGTCCAGCCATCAGAAAGGACCTTTGCCAGTGTGATCTGTGGTTCAACCTGTGTTTGCAGTTTTAAAACTCTAATTCTATAGGCAACTCTCAAATTAAAAACCAATTCTATTTCAGCAATTATTTTGCGGCTGTAGTGTTTGGAAAGGAGAGTGCCTTTTCAAGTAAGAGGGTAGTTATAAATGGTTTGTAGTTTTCCAGGCCAGCCCACTTTCCTGGGCACCTGGCCCACTGTAAGCAAAAATTTTGAAAAGTCTGGCATTTATCCTTGGCAGGCTTCCTGCAATAGTTACAGGCTGTGTTTCATATGCCTGGCACACCTACACACAACCTCCCACAATGCACAAGGAAATTATGCTGAATTTTAAAGAGGCATTGAGAGACATCTCCAGCAAAGAAAAGAACAGAGGTGTATCAGTCCCTAAATGAATGGATTTCAATCCTGTCTATCAAATCACTTCCAAAGGACTCAAATGAAGAAGTCAGACTCCCTGTGGGTGGGGCTCAGGTGCAAAACTCCCCAGGTAAGTGGTGCACGGAGCCATTGCAAACAAAGACCTTTGGGTAGTTCCTCTTTTCTATTCTTTCCACTGCTCACTTATGCTATTAATCAACAAAGTAGGAACAGTTTGCAGAACAGGCATCCTCTGTTGTCTAAAATGACTTCTAGGCACCCAGTGCTGCACATACTTTAGGACTCCACCCTTGCTAGTGTGTGGATTCCCCTCATATGCCAGGATGAATAAGCACATGTTGACAGTCTCACAGTCATCAAGTACAGCATATAACTCTGAGGTTCTCAAGAAAGTAACAGAGCTCTTTTTGTTCTTGTGGTGAGTAGAATGTCTATCCCTTTTTGAAGGAAAAAGCAAGCCACATTGTCGGAAGGGGGAAGGCATTGGTTAAATCCTCATGTTTTTGTGGTTACAGTCAGAATCTTAATTACAAAGGAATATATAAATCAGTGAGTATGCTGTTTGCAACCAGAACATTCATTTATTTCTATATTCCTTTGCTAAGTCATTCCAGGGACTCTTCTGGTTATGGTATGTCTCTAGGGTCTTAACCTACAGGGGAAGTAAAACAACAAAACATACAGAAGAGGGTGCTGGAGACGTTGCTCCCCAGTTAACAGTACATGCTGCCCTTTCAGAGGACCTGAGTTTGGTTCCCAGCACCTATATACTTAGCTCCAGGGTAATCCAATGCTTCTAGCTTCTGCTGGCACCTATACCTGCCCTCCCATGCATATATCCCCTCCTCCAT
Source organism: Lophiomys imhausi (assembly GCA_907164525.1). Classification (NCBI taxonomy): domain Eukaryota; kingdom Metazoa; phylum Chordata; class Mammalia; order Rodentia; family Muridae; genus Lophiomys; species Lophiomys imhausi. The sequence goes on along the minus strand of CAJQZJ010009649.1, from coordinate 1,561,801 downwards.
GAATTAAAAATAAAATTAATCTTTTTTTAAAAGACAAAGTTTTAGCTCTGTGGAAGTACACAGAAATTAGTCAGCAATGTGTGAAAATGCATATTACATGACAGTAAATAATCAGCAGAAAATTAAATTTTAAAGGTTGGACAGTTTTTAGAAGTGGATGGGGAGGAGTAGGTAGAACTTCATGAGAAAATAACATTTCAGTGAAGGTGTAAAAAGCTGGACAAATTGGACAGGTGACATGTTTGAAACAAAGGGCAAATGGCAGGTAGCTCAGGTGGGCTGAATGTAATGACCGAAGAAGAGAATGAGTAGAGACAGTGAGTTTTACTTGATTTAGGAAGGAAAAAAAACCTTGTAGAGACAGAAAAGATGTCATTCTATCTTCTGTCCCTCCCTGAATCTTCAAGTCTTCTTACCAAGATTCAAATGCTCCCTCTTCCTGTTTTCACCCATCCTTTACTGTGAGGCTGTGTTAGTCTTACCCAAGCCTTGTTCAACTTTCTTTTGAAATAGCCCAGGCCCCTCAATTGTTTTCATCTCATCCCCTTTCAGGTAATCCTACCGACCTCCACAAGATGAGGATTGCCTCCTGTTAGAAGAAGCCAGTCTAATTTACTCTTAAGTGTTTGTTAATAAGAACAAACCTCTAGCTCAGGCAGCGTCAGGTCCTGGGAGAATGGAGAATTTCACAATCATCAGCCTCATCTGAGATGGCCCCTTGGATCAAGGAGCCTCAGCCATTTTTCCTCTTTACGTCCCATCACAGTCTCATTCTTGAGCCCGTAGTCTGATAACATCAGCTTCTTGACTTGTGGCACTTTGGAAACAATGGATCACTCTTACAGCAGGAGGATAATGAACCTGGGATAGAATTCCTCATTGGTTAGTTGGTGCTTGAAGATTTCTATCTTCCTAATTGGTCCTGCTGGAAACCCTCCTGTTAGAAGAAGGAATACTTGATTCCAGCAAATCCTTCTGGAAGAAAATTTCCCAGAGTGCACTCAGCCTCCAGTGCTGCAGCAGAGTCAGAAAACACGAGATGAAGAGTGGCTGGGGCAAAAGACAAAATGCATTAGTCAAAAAAGAAAAAGAAAAAGAAAAAAAAAACCCAGCAGGGTAAGACTTCTAGTGAGGTGCTTCTGCCTACTGCTTTAAACTGAGAGAAAGCAAGTAAGCATGTAGGAATCATGTGGCTCAAAGGGACAGAGAGTCCAGAAAAGAAACATTTCTAGGATCCTTGGCATTCACTTGGGACAACTCAAACTCAGATGTAAACTCTATCAGACTAGATCCAAGTATATGTAGACAAGTATCCATCATCTGTGTGTCTAGCTGTCTTCCTACCTATCTAATAACCTATCATCTATCTTAATAGAAAGGAATCAGCTAATCTTAAAGGAATGGTCACTTCCAGGCTGTATTTAGGACATAAACAAATGATTCATTTATTCTACTAAAAGGTATTTTAAATTTCTACTTCAAATCATAACACATGTATGCACACACGCACACACACACGTGTCACTGCCACTTACCACTGCTACACTGCTATACTTTGTGTCCTCCAGATTTCATATATTGAACACTTATTCTCGTAAATCATGTCAATGGTATCTGAAAATGGGATATTTGGGAGATAACTAGGGTTAGACAGGCAGCCCAGTTAGGGGAAAGAAATTCAAAGGCAGGCAACAGAGTCAGAGACAGTCAGTGCTCCAGTTGTTAATACCAAGCTGCAAATCTGTTACATATGTGTAGGGGACTTAGGTCCATCTCATTCATGCTCTCTCTTTGGTGGTTCAGTCTCTGAGCCCATATTTACCCAGGTTAGCTGATTGTGCATGTTTTCTTGTGGTATCCTTGACCCTGCAGACTCCTTCAATTCTTTGTTCCCCTCTTCCACAAGGTTCCCTGAATTCCACCTAATGCTTTACTGTGGACCTCTGCATCTGTTTCTATCAGCTGCCGGATGAAACCTCTCAGGGGACAGTTATGCTGGGCTTCTATCTGTAAGTATAGCAGAATATCATAAATAGTGTCATGATGGGCTCTCTCTCTCATGGGATGGGTCTCAAGTTTGGCCTCACATTGATTGGCCATTCCCTCAAATTTCTGTTTCATCTTTATTCCTGTGTATCTTGTAGGCAGGACAAATTTGGGGTTGAATGTTTTGTGGGTGGATTGTGTCCCTATTCCTCCATTAGAAATCTTTCCTGGTTACAGGAGGTGGCCATTTCAGGTTCCATATACCCTGCTGCTAGGAGTCTCAGTTAGGGTCACCCTCATAGATTCCTGGGAGTTTCCATTATCCTAGGTTTCTGACTTGTCTCAGAGATACCCTAATCCCACCACCACCAATTTCAGTTCTCTTTTCCAGTTTTCTCTTCCTCAGTCCTCCCTACAACTGATGTAGGTTTTAACCTAAGGCTTTTCCTGCAGGTCAGCAAGAGGCCTTGAGGGATAGCGCAGGAGGAGATCAAGACTAAAAAGAGTGCATCTGGGCTCCAACACAACAGTCATCATGAGGAAGACTCTTCACAATCTCTTCTTTCCAGGGCTTCTGTGCACTCTTAATAGAATAGGAATGTGGAATGTGTTATTATACAGACATGATATTTTACTTTGTACTTGGAATGGTACATTCCAAAAGACCAGGTCACACAAGAGAAAAATAAGCTAAACTTAGCAAGCTTACTTATTTTATGCACATGGAAGATCCCCATGGAGTGCATAGTTCTCATAGGGGGCCTTAAGTAATTAGCTCATGGAGCATCATCTTCAACTAAGAACATCTTTTCATTTATAGAGAAATGAGAAGGTAGGACAAAGACTGAGTCACTACCCCTGGCAACTTGTGAAGGAGAAATGAGGGTGATATTGTCTTCTCTGGTGTCACCTATGACTCCTATGTGTTTAATGTTGTGTTCTGTGGTGACCTTCTTTCAAGAGGGTAGGAATAGGATGCTTCTGTCTGTAAATATGCTGTCTGATTTTAGGCAGAGGGGACAGGAAGCTTCTTGCATGAACTTCTGGATTACCTCCAACTCAAAACCTTCCTTACGTGAAGGAGGCATGTTTGGGGAATATATTCTAATCTCCCACCTGATACAAGGTGATTTGGAGGAAATAAATTAAGTACATGGAAATATCTCTGATCATGTAATAGTATTTATAAGATCATGAAATAAAGAACCAGCAGTAGATTTCATTGTTGAAGAGTTGTCTTGCCTAAATGTGATCTTTGAGTTGTTCATGGTGGTAAAAAGGATTTCAGGTAAAAGCTGGTTTAACTGATTTCACAATACTTCTCCCACCCCTAAGCACATGTAATGAAAATTACAGGAAATTATGAGACCCACTTGATATGTACATGGATAAAGAGAGGGACAATTGACACACACAAAAGACTGAAGTGATTCCAGTGTAGTGAATAAATTAATGAAGCAAAGGAAAAACTTTTGAATTATAATACCTTTTCTTTTGTAAGCAAAGGCAACACAACAGGATAGAATTGAATGAAAATGGTACTTAGTTTAAGTTGTGAGATTTAAAAAACATAATATGAATATAAGGAAAAAAAAAAACTCACAAAGACAAAAGCACATATTCTTAGTGGTGGCAGCTTGTACCCTGAAAATAAATACTAAGAAATGACAACCTTTTCTACTGAGTGTGGCTCATTGCACACATGCAGTTGAAATCAGTTTGGTCCATTGCAGATGGCGCTGCTCAAGTTGTTCATTTTGTCCTAAAGTATTACAATAAATTAGCACAATTTAAAGATGATCTGCTAAGAATTTGAGAGAAGGTAAAATGTTATGTGCTAAGGTCCTGACATAGGGAACATGCGACTCAGAAAGAAAAATTAGCTAAAACAATGAATATGAGCTTAGAAATTTCCTGTTGTAGCTTTAATCATCTTGGTAGGTAGCAATTCTCTTCATCACTGCTGTTAATTTTAAATATGAACACAAAGCACCGATTAGTCTACTTATTTTTTTTCAATTCTTCACCCTCACCATCTTCTGAAGCTCCAAACCTTCCCCACCACTACTTTAACTTTTTATAAACATCATTTTGACAATGAACTTTCCCTGGTCTAAACCATTCAATAGCTTTTTCCCCCCTAATACAGCATTTCCCAAAGATTGTGCCCTCTGCATACTACTCTTCCAAGACATAGTATGAAATTTTGCTTTCCAAAGGGGAAAATTTGGAATGGTATAATTTTAAAATATGGCAACATAATTAGGTTTGTAACTGTAGGATTTATGTGTTACAATCACCATGCAGAAAAGGAATTACAAAAAAGGTTATGAATATGCAGTATTTCTTACATTATTTATCACAAAAATGTTAGTTTCTTTAAGGCTAACTGAACAAGACACTAGAATTTGTTCAGAAGAGTTTGGAGAGCAAGGCATTGGGCAAAGGACAAAAGCCATGCTTCTGAGCTTCAGAGATAGCTTCTAAACTCCAGCATTAGTTCTGTCTTCTTCTTCTTCTTCTTCTTCTTCTTCTTCTTCTTCTTCTTCTT
>CAJQZJ010009649.1:1484555-1548453 GCA_907164525.1 Lophiomys imhausi | reverse complement strand
TGTGTGTGTGTGTGTGTGTGTGTGTGTGTGTGTGTGTGTGTGTGTGTCTGTATAATGTATGTAGGAGTGGGGCTCTAGTTTTAGTGATAGAGCCCTTAGAAGCAAAATAAAAAATAATCAAAGTTCATAATAGCAATGGAAGGTTGAAAGGTTGAATCTATTGGTTTTACAATGGCTTTGTCAAAATCAATAACAGAAGAGTTTTGTTTTCTTTTGCGCTATTTTGAATGTTATGCAATCTGTACTGAGTTCAATTTTCAGTTTCAGAAGGCTACACTAAAAAGCTAAGTTTTGCTGATCTCTACATCTCTCAAGTGATTGATGTCTGTCTTTTGGGTGAAAGGTAGGCAACATTTTTATACAAAAGTTGCTTCAAGTCTTACATGCCTGGCCTGTTTACATGAATCATCTCTAATTCCAAACTGGCCATCTTCTGGTGGAAAATATGCTAGAAACCCGATCCTAGGTCTTTTATGTTTCCACGTAAAATTTAAGGTTATTATTTTTATTTAATTTCTGCAAAGAATTGTGTTGGAATTTTGATGGAGATTGCATTGAATCTATAGATTGTTTTTGGTAGGATGACCAAAGTTGTTTAATGTAAAAACCATAGCTCTCATCTATAAGGGAATAAGAGATTAGTTTACTCTGGAGCCATTTTGAGTTCACTATGGCCCAGGAACACAGATTTAGGTCACCCCAAATTCTGTTTCCATGTGAAACTTTCTTGAAGTTTTTATAGTTTTACAGAACAAAAAGCAAGCTTAAAATACATTGGCAGGTACATTAGATAGGCAGGTACAGCAAAATGGGGAAAGCTTTGAGATAGGTTAATAGATTGAGTTAGTGAAAGTTAATAGATTTAGTTCGTGGAAGTTAATAAATTCCAAAAAGGTTTTATCTGTTAGTCACCAGATATTAATTCTGATGTAGAGGTGAGTGAGGAATGGCTTTTCTAGAGGTCAAGATCTAGCCCAAGATAAGGTAACCAGCCCCCATACCTGCAACATTCCAACCTCTACATAGTCCTGAATTCTAATCAGTTTCTACAAGACACAACCTTTTCCAAGAGTTTTTGTTCAGAAAATATAATGTATGAAATTCACTAAGAATTATTGAAAACATTTTAAAAAGCAAAGATTATACAGATCCAACCCTGAGTTGGAATATTTTCTAAAATATGCAGGGAAGAAACTAGGAAGCTCCCTCTTTAAATTGAAATATTTGATAAAAATCTTGGTATTAAATTATATTTTGTTGTTGAGATTGGTGCATCGGTTTAAACCCTCTTTCATCCAAGAGCCTCAGCAAAGCTTCACTGCTGTCTTACAGAACAAGGGCTAAAAGTTACACAAGGGAGACACGTAACAAAATTTGTAAAATGAAGCAATTTCCCTCTACTAAATTCTTTCAGGCTTCATCACTTAACAGTTAGGTAAGTAGTAATACTACTTATTAGAAATTTCACATGTACCAGCAATTGCAATGTCATTTGCTCCTATAGCAGTCTCTGTGATGTCCCTTGACCATGACCCTATAGTCCCTCCTTAGAGGTGAGCAGATAGGTACATGAGGCTAGGCGCCATGCACACCCCCCCCCCCCCCCCCCCAACCCCCGTAGAAAGTGGCAGAGTCAGGCTCAGCCCAATAAGCAGATGCTTAATTTGATGGGAAACTATTAGGCTCATCTCTAGAAGAATCAGAGTCTGAGCTCGGCACAGGGCATCAGTGGAATGATTGTATGTGACTGAGTGATGTAGGAGGTCTGCATCAGGAGCTGTGTCTTGATTTACTTCTAATGGAAAATGAACAAATGTTTCGTGCTGAAAGGGTCTTGGTACCTGATGTGGTGCGTGTGGTTATCTTGCTTGTGGCTTATTTGTCACTGATCCAGAACCGTAGCATCTGACTTTGCTTACTGGAAAGCAGCGTCTCGTGATGAACTATTGTTGACTGCTCTCTCCCCAGGGCTCACTCCATCTGCTGTGCCCTGCATCTAGAATTTCCAAAATGACTGACCCCCTCCTGACCCAAAAGTTGGGTTTTAAACAAACAGGAGTTTCAAGACAGAAAGGCAAATAAAGTGGGGCTATAATAATTTATTATTGGATGTTCAAAGAGGCATGGCCTCAAACAGACATGGACTAAATCTGTTGAGGTGAAATTTCTAAGCAAAAATTCTTTTAAAAAATTTTAATTGATTTTTGTGATGCACTCCAGTCCCACTCATCTCCCCATCTCCTCATATCTGCTGTTTACCCTTGCAACTTCCCCACGACAGAATAAAGCATACACACACACACACACACACACACACACACACACACACACCAACAAAACCAACAACCACCACCACAATAACAAAAACAAAGCTTAGAAAACATCTCATTGTTGAAGTTGTAGTATGTCACAGTGTGTCCCAAAGAATATCCATCTGTCCACACATCTTCCCTTGCAAATGTTCATAGCAATGCGTCATTGGTCTGGTTCAAAATCTCTGACTTCTGTGACACTATCAATATTGGATCCTCATTTGGACTCCTGGTTATTTTGTTGTTGCCCTGTGTAGTGGCTATCCTCCAGCATTGGAATAGCAGGACTGGCCCTCAACCATTCACATGATTTTTATTTCCGGGTGGGCCAATTCTGAGCCCTGGATCTGGGCCTGGGTAGTAGCTGAGCCAGTCAGCCTGCCACTGGCTCTCCCTTATCCACATTACCAGGGTGAACACTCTAGCACTCTAGCACTGCTCCAGCTACGCCATTCTAATGTTGTCATCAACAGGAAGCAGGTTCAGCTCTTTTGCTCTCATGCCCTCAGGGCCAGCTCACCCACATACACCTCCAGAGCCAGTTCCACTGTGCTGCCCAGTCAATGTTTGGGGCCCTTTCTCCCAAGAGCCACAACCAGTAAAGGGCAGGGATAGCTCTCCCACCCTCATGCTTTGATGACCCCAGTGCGAGCTCTCCCAGCTACTGCAAGTGGCCAGGGTGGGAAGAGAGAGAGAGCATCATCTTTACACCCTTGCCACTTAATGCCAGATGAGTGACAAGTGGTGGGGCCAGCTCTCCGTTACACTTTCACCCAGGGGGCTAGCTCACCAGAATCTCCTCCACCTGGGCTAGCTCTTCTGTGCTGTCCAGCTGAGGAACAGGGCCCACTCTCCCAAGTGTTGCAGCTGGTGAGAGGCAGGGATAGCTCTCCTGACTACCAGAGATGGCAAGCGCTTTGGAGTGCATCATCCCTACACTCACACCACTCCACAGCAGACTACTGGCAGGGGCACCTCTCCCACACTCAAGCCCCCGAGGTCGGTTCACCCATACCCCTGCAACTAGGACTAGTTTCATTGTGCTACCTGGGTGAGGCGCAGGGCCAGCTCTCCCAAGTGCCGCCACAAGTTAGAGATAGGGCGAGCTCTCTAGAGCACTGCATCCACTGAGGTGGGGAGAGGCAGTTATGCACAGCCCCTGGACATATATGTAGTTCCCCGTGGCTGCCCCAACCAGGGACATCCCTGTGTTCTCTAGTGGCAGTATGAGCCACGGACATTGGCACTGACCCCTGCCACTCCAGAACCAAGGACCCGGAACTGGCCCTCAGTGGCATCTTGTGCTGGGACTTCACTGTGACCCCAGGTAGCAGGGCTGGGCACTAGGCAGGCTACTCCCCTCCACCCTCGAGTCGGGTCTCCAGATCCATCTCTTGTCATAATGCTCAAGCTGCTTCACTTCTCTTTCTCTCCTGTCTGACCACCATATCCTCACACATTGCAGTGGCTCCCACTGCAGGATGGTCACATGGCCGGTGGGCCCTTGGCTGACATCCTCCATTTGTGCTCCCTAGGATGGCAGCAAGCAGCTGTCTCTGATCTGCCTGTGCTGTGTACTGGAGGGCATGTCTGTGGATGGCATGGAAGTTCAGAGGTCTCTGTCTGTCTTCCTCCTCCCATGCTATGTTGCCTGGATTTGATGTGATTTGATTTTTTGAGCTCTAGGCATAAGACAGCTTTGGCCACCAAGCCAGGCATCAAGCTAGGATGAACAAAGGACTGCCATCTGCTCTGCCCCTGACTGATATAAGTACAACACCACCAACATGGTGTCTCTTTGCCCATTTCCAGGGGGTTTAAGCAAAAATTCTTAATGAGGAAAATTAATTTTTTTTGTTCTTTCCCTTCAAACAAGTGGCATAGTTTGAGCATCCCTTAGAGTGTTTGACCATGTGGCTGGACCTAATAGTAAACCATTTCATAAGCAATAAGCAGGACTTGTTGAGGCTAAAATGTTAAAGAGCAACACATTTTATGAAGAGGTGAAATTTTAAAAAAAAATAAAAAAGACAGAGCTGTGGGTAGAAACGAAGAATTTGAAGAAGGCTGGAATGCCAAGTGGGAGAGAAAGAGTGGCTGGCCAGATAGGTGGGAGGTAGATCTGGAAAAACTTACACATTATGTAACGAAGACTAATTTTGTTCCATAGGCACGAAGGAGCCATGAATAGATGATAAAAAAGGTTAAACTTGATCACTTTCAGTGTTTAGAGTGTTCTCTGTCAGCATGATAGCAGTTGGAATTGAGAGAAGTAGGAATGAAGCTGGAGAAGGATTAATCAGGTGTCTTGTAGAACAATCTTTGAAGCAAGGTAGTAGCATGATTTGTGAAAGCAGATAGATAAGAGTTCTTTAGGAGTTTGACCTTTTTAGAGGTAGAAATGTCAAAGATGACAGCAAAGTTGATTCCCAGAATGAGGAGAACTGCACCTGTTTGACAATACAAAGAGCCAAGGATGTTGGAAAATGATGCAAGGCAAGAGAGATGGTGGCTATTTGATGGCATGAGGTCTTAGAAGCTTGAGAATGGTACTGCCTTCTGCTGAGGTAGGAAAACAAAGGCTTCAAAAGTAAAGAAGTTGCACTTAACCCTGTCTTAGCACCATTAATATGGTTGCAGTGCTCACAAAGCTGAAAAGCACTGGCCATGATTTTAAGACTAGATCTCGGTATGTTGTCCACAAAATCACTCTCCTGTATCTGCCTACACTTTGCCACCAGGCCTGGTGTTTTGAACTCTTGATAGGACAGAGAAACAGTTTCAGCTGAGAGTAAGAGCCAAGGGTTAAAGTAAGAGTCTTGAGTAGGATGGCTAAGGAATACGGTGGGGCTGATACTGAAGGGGAAGGAGACTAGAAAGAAGCAGAGGTGCCATTGGAAAACTTGTTGGCTTTGAAAGATGCTGAAGGAAATCGTAACTTTGTATGGATAACATTCTGCTCAGATTCTGATGCACAATTCACCTCCCGTTGTGCTAAAACTGACTGTTTCTTAGATTACCACCATGGCAGGAACCACATCTCATAAAACATGAAGAATCTTCAGCATTCACAGAATGGTAGCATTCATATTTGTTATTCAATATATCTCTGTTGACTTGAAATTTACAGAGTTATAGGGTAGTAGACATAAAATACTGTTAGGAAGCAGAACATTTTGTTGGATCTTTTTTCATTCAAGTGAATTAAATGGCAGTACCTTGGAGAACACTAAAAGTAGAACAGTCAATATTTTAGGATGATTCTCCCAGGAGTTACTCTTCTCTGTGTGAACAGGTATATCTGAAAAGACCAATTTGCTGCCAATAGTCACTTTACCACAGCAGACTCCAGCTTAATGATTTAAGGGAAGGCAGAGCACCTGACATTGTTCATGGTGCTCTTTCTTCACACTTACAATATGAGAGCATCTGGGCAGAGATTTCAGGGAGAAAGGGGAATTGGACAAAGTAATAAAAGGGATGCTGAAGGCAAATGAGCTGAGGCCACCTGCCTATTGAAAGCTGTTGATTGATACATGACTATATGCTATATGGACAAAGCCGACGTAAAAGTAAGACACACCGAAGTGTCATTTCAACCTCTAATTCTATTATCATCAATCAGTTTTCTGAACCTTGAGATCTTTGGTTTTAAAATGAAAACCTATTCCTATCCAGATGATTTTTAAATAAATATTTTATATGCTTTCCACCATGATACAAATAGATTCATCATTATCATCAAAGAATCCAGAGAAGAATCTTTATCTAAAGGAGCCTTCAGTTGCATCCATGAAACTCCTGTACTTTTGCCTTGCTGACTTTACCAGTTGCCCTGATTGCCCTATTTTTACATGTCTCCTTTTTTTACTTTGAATTCTTCAGAACTTTATGTGTGGAAAATCCTTATGTAGAAGTTTATGTTTAAAGATAATTTGCAACTTGCTTATCCAGGTATCCATGAATGTTTATGATTATTTCCTGTAGTCCCTCATAATTTCCAGATATGGGGCTATTTGCCAATGCAATTTAGCATATGTTTTCTGAATTGGTCCTATGGGCCAACATCCATGTTAGGTACAGAGAGTACAGTGATGATGTAGAATAAGGAGGATGGGTATGATTGTGCTCAAACAAATTTTAAATTATTACCATAAAGTAATAATAAAAACACAGAAGATTAATTGATTCTGACATTTACTATGTTTAGACATGATTTGACATGCACATTTTTCATGTATTTAAAGTTTAGTACTCTGTGTAGTTGTTTTGAGATAATGGACCCTCTAAGAGGTAATATGTTAGAGAAGGTAATTAGGTCCAGAAGGGTCCACACTCACGAACGTGTAACTATTGTTAGGAGTGGGTCAGGCCTTTTAAGAGTGAACAGTTCAGTGTCGGTGATACAGTGTTGAGCATAGTTGCCTTCCAATAATGGCTAGTTCTTGCAATCCTGGGTTATTATGAGTGCCTCATCTCCTCCTTGATCTCTTTCTACTTTGTTCACACAGGTACCATGAGGCATCTGAACACCACTAGTGTGTTTGAATGCCCACCCTTTCTGTCTAATTTCTTCTTCATCTGATGGCAATTCCATAGCTATTGCTTGTTAATAAGCGAAGCTGGATTTAAAGCTGGACACTGGTACTTGTTATATGTGGGGACATGGCTGAATGATCTGGCCTCTGAAAGTCTTAGATTCTGCCATCATGTGATGGCAGTGATGATTTTTATGGTGTATGTAAAGAAACCTGCAGAATTCCCCACAGTTTCTAGATGCTCAGTTCGCTCCCAATGTTTAATGAAAATAATTGTTTTCAAATGGCAAGTTGCTTCTCAGAACATATTTGAAGCACCCTTTTCCCATGAAATTGACCTTGCAGGATTCATGGCTTCAGAATTCAGAGATAGGAATTGATGTGGGTTATAATTTTCTCATGAGAAGACTGGGGAAGAGTTGTTCTTTATGTATTTTATAGATGCTGACACTGGGGCAAAATTTTTGGATCTTCCCGAAGAAATTCAAATTCTGAACTAAAATCACAATTGAGTGCCTTTGCCTCCATGCCCACAGAATGCATAAGCTGCTCCTGCAGGCATGTATGAGCAACATAAGTCAACAGAGTGCTGAACAGAATGACACTTTCAATGTTGTCTACATGACATAGCTCACACATCAGTTAGTGCATGTCCTTTCAGAAAATCCAATCTGAGAGGAACATAAACAGAACATATAACCAAGTTTTATAACTTATTTGTATTAAATCAAAGACATGGGCAAGTACATTGATACACGTTCATATCTGGTAAAGAGAAAAGAGTAATTAACTTTTTTGTGGTTCTAAAATTGGATTTTTCTCAAACGAAATAAATCTCCCTTCTTTGGTCTCATGCTGATGCCACCTCTAACAGAGAAAGCCAGCAGCAAGAACTGAAGCCATTGAATGCTGAATAGCTGTCCTCAGAATTTATCATCCCATTTATGCATTATAAAATCTGAATTGTAAAAGGAGTGATATATGTCTCAGGCATGGCCTCATATAAGGTTGTTCGTTTCAGAAATTTATTAGAATTCCTTAGGCAATTCTTCCGTCATGGAAAAGGCAATACTGGTATGGCATTTGGTAAGTTTTCAATGGCATTAAGCTCGATTGATCTGAATTAATATGTCTGCCTTTTGCTTTGATAGTTTATTACTATTATTCACAGGTAGCAAGAGGTAGGAGTTCCTGGTTTCCAGGGACTGTAAGAGAAAATGTATTACAAGTCATTGAATATATTGCAAGTTCCTGGGATGATTTAAACACCAGTGTTTGTCTTGTGTATGGTAAATTTTTTGTCTTGGCATTAATGTCAGTGCACAAATACATAAAAAAATGCTCAGTGAACATTTGGGTGAAGGAGTATATGAGCAAGTATCTTGAGTAGGATTAAAGAATAGAAGGTTTGGGCTCAACAGTGGAGCTTTATGTTTGAGCATATTTGAGACCTCTGCTCCAGGAGAGTTAGGATGGTGGGTTATGCCAGGGTTGCACTCAACAACCTGAGACTCCAATTTTGATATAGTGTTTCTGGTGTCTGGCCTGTTAACCATGTCTAAGTTGGGAGAACCAGTTGTGTTAACCTAATGGGATTAGGTTTCCTTAGCAGCATTGATACTGAGGAGATGACAGAGCATGACCGCTGAGGTTTGGATATGATTTGTTTCTCACATTTCCATGTTAGATCCTCTTGAAGTATTACTGTTATGCAGTAGAACCTTTATGAAATAGGACCTACTGGAGTTCACTTGGTACTGGGTCACTATTGTTACAAAGTAACAAGAGAGTGCCTTCGTTCTCTTAAATCCCCATTGAGACATTCAGAGGTAAGTTAGGTCCCATGGGATTAGTTAGTTTTACCACAAGAGTCATAAAGCAGGCTAGTCTTCAGTCTGTCTGTCTGCACAGGTGTTTCTCTGTACATGTATTGCCTCTTTCCATTTTCTCACCATCAGTAGGTAGAGCATGAGTCCCTCACTGGAAGCTGTCTGGATGTGGCTGCCTGATCATAGATATTCGTGAATTAAAAGAAAATTTTATTCTTCATAAAGTACCCAGATTCAGGGATTTTATTTTGACAAGAAAAGGTCTAAGGTAATAAATTAGAGTAAGGCATTAAGTTTAGACCTGGGACCTCATTGGAATAGATTTCAGTCCCTGACTGACTAGTTTAGGGAGGTCTTGGCAAAATGTTTTGCATATGTGTGACTGTTTGAGGTTAGTTCTACCAGTTGATATATACTGAACTATTTTCTATTGACTGTAAACTACCAAGTCAAGATGAATTAAATGTATCTTGGAATGGTGGTCTAAGGATATGAAACTAATATTACTTGCTATGTGCCCACCACAGTGCACTTTTCCCCATATATTGTCTATTTAAACTTGGTATCATTGTACTCATGTATAAATGGTCCACCAAGGACTGGAGAGTTTGAATAAAGTGCACAAGGGGAAAGCCTGTCATGACTTTGACCTTTGGAAGCTGACTCCAGGGATGGAATCTAAAGTAAGCTACACAATTTCCCCAAGTAAAGTATACCCTGGCCTTGCTGGGGAATCATTTTTTTGCCTCTATATCAATATTTTTTATCATTTCTGTGAATAAGTACCTGATTAGAAATAACACAGGAGAAGTGTGAACATTTGGGAGATTCACAGTTTGAGGGGATTTGGTCTAACATTGTAGGAAAGGCATAGCTATGGGAGCTTGAGGCAACTAGACAAATTGCATCTGTAATCAGGAAATGGAAATTGTTGAATGCTTGCTTCTTCCTTTTTGTTGTCAAGGATCCCAGGCTGTGGGTTGACCCTTCCTTCATCCACAGTGGGTATCTCAATGAATCCCATCTAGAAATACACCAAAAATTGTGATCACTAATGCCGTAGGAATTTAATATAATCTCACTTGCAATGATTAACATGCACAACCTCCTGTTTCTAATCTATTTCCCATGCCCACTGAGGTAGTTTCTGTGACAAGACATAAATAAAAGATAGTTTAACCTGAGGAACAAATTAAATTTTTTTTTCTGAATTTGTTTCTACCATAACATCACCATTTCTCCAAGCCAAGGTCTTCTGTATTTGACATTTTGTGTTGATGTTTACATTCATTGTTTAAATCTTATTTGAGAGTTCACAATGTGCCAGACACTGTTTTTTGATGCTTCATCCAATCAGGAATGAGACACACACAGATCTGTAACTTCTTGGGTTTTGCATTCTAGCTTGCAACATAGACAAGCTAAAGGAAACAGGGAATGTAAGTGAACTCTGGTTCTTTAGGAAAGTAAGGAACACTGAATGTGCCTTAATCAATGCTGGTCACTTCAAAGAGACCAAGTAGCTCAAGTCATGTAAAGAACATAGTTGGTGCAGTTGAGAAATCTTAGGTGCCTAGCGTATGAGACTTGAGGCAGTGCCTCTGGATTGCCAGCAGCATCATAGCTCTAAGTTCTTGATGCAAATTGTCCCTGTAACCATGACCTCATCATTGCTCTTGAGAAAAATAAAAGTGTAATCTGACATTTCTTAGTTACAGAGTAACTTTGTATAGGGTGGCCATGAGAGCTGGGCATCTCAGCAGAATCCAGTCCTTGGCCATTCTTCACCCAAGAGCAGTGTAAGGGGCCAGTACCCAGCTTCTAGGGGGAGTCCCAGGTTTCCTTTTCTACCACTTCCTTATATCAGCAACCCTTTTCTTCCCCCACACAGCACCCTGGCTTTCTGCTAAGTGCTAAGGCCTTGGGGAGCATTAGTTGTTGGTGTCAGGAATTAGCAGTGTCTGAATTCAGCTGCATTACGTCAGGGTAATGATGCAGGTAAGCTCTTTGTCAGGCCATCATTTGTCTGGGACTTTAAGTGCAGAGAGTAGCAGGAGTGGAGACTTTGCGAAGGTGACACAGACCATTCAAAAGAAGCATCTAATGGAGGCAATACCCATTCCCAGGTGAGAGTAGCTTTCTTTTTCTGTTCACAGCTTTCATTATTTTTCTATTTTATCTCTCAAGACTCTCTCCTCTCCAGCCTTCTCTCAACATGTTGGCCTTCAACTAGGATCAACTGTTTAGCTGCTGAACGATGAAATCAGGATAAAAGCCAGACTTGACAGGAGAGTCATAATAGGGTCACTCTCTTCTTGAGGCTGGGGTAGTATTTAAGTTTTTTTTTTCCCATGCTGGAAACTTTTCTACTAAACCTGGCCTTGTTGTCAGCAGTTTGGTTTAGCTGACAGCAGTTGTCAAATGCTGAAAAGCCTCTGAAGAATGCTGACACAGGTCCCTCTGTTCAGAGCCCTGCCAACACTTAATGTCAAGCAAGTGAAAACTGATTGTTATTTATTCATACTCTTTTGCGAATAAGGATTTTTGTTTGTATATGTATGCATACTCATATATGCATATATAGTATTTTTAGTTTGGATCTGTAATGGGATGCCATATTAAAGCAATTCAGGATAAAATAAGGAAAGTCTGCCTGAGACATTGTTGAGAGATGTATAGCATGCTTTAGAGGAAAGCAGAGAGTTTGGAGTCTAGCAAAGACTAGATTCAAAGGAGACTATATATATATATAATATCGAATAAGCAGGTAGATATTATTTCTTTTTTCATGTTTGCTTAGCAATTATTTTAAAAATGCTTGATCATATTAAATCATATTCCTGGTTTCTAAAACTCAGTATTGGGATAGTTCCTATCTTACAGCTTCTTATAAAAACAAAATTAGAGACAATATGTGTAATTGGTAAAGAAGTCTGCAGATTTACTCAAGGTCTTTGATTTATAGGTAAGGAAATAACAGTTGATATGTTTTCAAAGAGCAAACCCAAGACTCTGTTCTCATCGGATTAATTCTGACCATGCTGATATTTCTGCTCAATCTGTTGGTAGATAAAAATAACCCTTGTAAAGAACATAGGGTAGGACTAGAGAGATGGCTTAGTAGGTAAAATGTTTGCCAGCCAAACAAGATTACCTTTGTTCAATCCCTTAGAACATGTGAAAAAAATGAAGGCAGCAGCACTTTACTGTAATCCCACTGCCAAAGAGATGAAGACAGGAGAATTTACAAACTTTCTGTCCAGCCAGTCTAGCTGAATAGGTGAGATCCAGGTTCAGTGAGAGACCCTGCTTCATAAAGTAAGGTGGGGAAAGCTTGATGAAGATGCCTAGCATCAACCTCTTACCTGCACACATACACTCACACACATTTACACATACCCATATACACATGTGCAAGGATGCAAACATGCATACACACACAAAAGAACACAGAACAAAGGTGGTAAGAGTTTTGTTTCTTTTAAAAAAGGAACAGTTATGATATGAGATTGGTTTTTTTTTTGTTTTAATCCTCTGCATGGGGCTGCTTCATTTTATCCATACCTGTAAACTATAACTGCCTTGTGTGCTAGAAGCTGGCTTAGCCAGCTCAGCAAGTACAATTTTGAGGAGTCAGGAGAGGGGGATAAAAAGTCAGAGCCCTGAGAGGAGGGGACTCTCCAAAGAAGGAAGAGGTTGCTGTTCTCCCTTTTGGTGCTTTCCCCGAAATGCTGATGGTTTGTCCTGCTGCTGAGTTTGCTGGTTAGCTGGACTGCTGGATGTTGTGACAATTGAGTTTGGTATTTCCCCCAAAGAACCCAATGACCCTAAACAGCAGGAAGTGGCTCAAAGAGATCAATGCCCCCTTTTTTTCTAACTTTCTTTCTCTCCCAATTAGGGTTTGGAAGGTTGGAAGGAACAAGGGTTGGAAGGGAGGAAAAGGTTTAAGGATGGTAAAATAATATAGTATAATAAAACAAAAAATAATAAAAGCCATAAACTACTTAGACAAACTCTATATGGAGCTCAAAAGAATATGCACTTTGTATTCATTCTTACCATAGGAAATGTATTCCAGCAGGCTGGAGGGAAGTGGCCAGAGAAGGTATTTGGATTTCCAAAAATGGTGCACCAGAGGTAAAGGATGCTACACAGTGAATCAAGCTCTAACTTCCAAAAAGATGTATCCACACTGACTCCTCAGAATATGTGGGTGTAGCTTTATTTGTAAAAGGGTCTTTGAAAATGTAATCAAAGCAAGGACCTTGAGATGAAGTGTTTATCATAAGTCAAGTGGACTGTAATCTAGTAGCCACCTTCCTTGTAAGAAAACATACAGGAACATGGAAAAGAAGAGGAGATGTGATTACAGAGATTGGCATTGTGCAACCATAAATTTGTCTTCTTGATGTCACCAAATCTGACAAGTTCTGCTGGCAGTTTGATAGCATATTATGTCAGCCCTGTAAAAACAATCCCAAATCCCTGAGATAATGAACAGAAAAGCATATCCCAGGCTGCTTGGGATGTAATTCACATGCAGTCATTGGCAGGTAGATAGGGCCAAGATGCCAACTGCCAACTTTTAAAAGACAAATCTGTTTTCTCACACTCAACAGCAGTGGGAAAGCTTAATCAAAGCTCCAAACCTTTGTGTATTAATACATCCACTTTTGAGAAACACATACAGGTTGCTGGCCATAGGTCAGTCACTGACGAGAAGACACGTGAGTGAGTTACAATACAGCACACCACTGTCTGGGGTTGAAGGACATAGGAACATTGTGTGCCACGTGCAGAACAGAAGCTGGTGTTCCTGTCAGGATGGGTAAGCCTTGGGGTCTGGTTTTAGAGAGAAACCTAAGCCTCATCTGAGAACTCGGCTTGTCAGAGAAGAGAGAGTAAGATTTTTCCGGCAGAGGAGTGAGATATGCTTCCTCCACCTCTCAATATGTTCTGCCTGCTTATACTTGGGTCTGTTCCCTTCTTCCCATGCCCTGGCATGACTATGTAAGGGACACCATAGCTGCTTGCTGGATCGAGATAATTATTAGACAAAGAAGTGTGCCTGACTCACATATGAGGGCCAGGTGCTCTGGAAAGAGAAGCTCAGGATGGGCACTACTCAGTGGAGGGGTAGAGGGCGTAAAGGTTTTGCTAGCCAGATGGGACCTCACTCAGTGCCCACTCCAGTTGTCACTTCGACCTGTGGCTCCATTGTTGATGCCCCTGAGGTCTTGCCTACCACTCAGGCCAGCTTCAGCATCCTTCAGTTTATCACCCTGACTCTTGTTCTGGACAATGGGACGGAGCAGGAGAGACAGGGACAATTCCCCTTTTGTCTGCCACAGCACTGTGCTGTTCTTTGAAAATGTACCCCGATGTAGACATTGCCACAGCCCTCTGGGAAAATATCATGAGTTCCAGTTTTCAAAATAGGAAATGCTCCCATTAGGCAAAGTAACTTTCCCTGGCCTTCAGAGACCCGACTTTTGTTTCCTTCTCCATCTCAAACCCCAGAAGCTGCAAGCTTCTCATTTGGGCTTTCACTGTACCAACCTGCTTCCAGTCCTTCTTACTAGGCTTAGTGCAGGGGGTCTCAACTGGGGGGCAGTTTTGTCCCTATTAGGAAAATGACAGCATCTGGGGGCATTTTGATTGCTGTTTACCACAGTGGGTATTCCCAGAGGATAGAGCTGTGGGTGTTGTGGAGCACCTCAAAATGCACAGGCACAGGGCAGCCTTCCCCCTCTCTGCTGAAAATGTTCTGGTTTAAAACGTCAGTAGTGCCGAGGTTGAGACAACCACCACACTAAGGTGTGTTATTGATATTTCCTAGACTCTGAGATAAGTCTCTCCTATCCATTTTCCAGCTGAGGAAACTCTCATAGGAAACCTTTCCCAATTCCTCTAGGATGTTCCATGTGCTCTTCTACCCTATAAACCTAGCACTAAGGTCCTTCTTTCTCCCCATATTGTTCTGTTTTGCATATGAATCCAAGGCTCCCACAGGGGAAGGACCATATTTCTTTTATGATTGTGTCTCTAGAAGCTAACTAATAGCCCACCAGATAGTGTATGCATCAGATGGATGTCATGGCGATTTGGGACGTGTACATGCCATGAAAAAAAAAAAAGGAGAGTACAGAGATAGATGTACCTGGAATGCAATGACTGACATGAAAAGAGCTTGGCAGGTCCAAGTGGTACAGACATCCGGACTCTGTTGCCTTTGGCTCCAGTATTATGAACCTACAGAGTTTCAGAGAAAAAGGAAATGCGGTCGAATCCACTGGGTGTACATCTTTTCCATCCTAACCACCCACTATTTCCCCACGTTACCATCACTAAAGGAATAGCTAAAAGCAGTTCAACTTGAACTAGAGAGAGAGAGAGAGAGAGGAAGAGACAGGATAGGGGGCTGTCATTGCCCCACCAGCTATCAGAGCCAGCAGAGGAGCAGTGTTTGTATAAAGACACTAATTCAGGAAAGTCCTCGTGGCCCTGTCCTTGCTTCCGTCACAGTAACTCAAGCAGCAGTAGCACTTGTTCAAGATGACAGAGGAGATGGCTGAACCCAGGACTCACTGAACCACTTGACACGCTGTTTCTTTTAAGGAGTGTCCACGGCAGCCTGAAAAGCCCCTGGCTGCCCTTGGCACTCGGAATTAGTGGCAGTGGCAGTGGCAGGAGCACTGAGGGACATTCATTACTGCTTTTTCTTCACACAGTCTTGGGGTTTGGATTAGCACAGACAGAGGACAAGGTGAATTCCACAATGTCAGTTAAGCAGAAGAGGATCTGTCAATGAGGAAATGGGGTTGGAGAGAAAAGAATATCCAGGACCACATGCATGGGCTAAATAAAAATATGATATTTTATATGTGAGAATCTCTTTTTTTTCTTTTAAAACTCACTTGTTTGTAACAATTATATCATTCTGTTGTTTTATCATTATTTTTTTTATTAAATACTTTATTTTTTTTCTTCAAGTTACATCTCAGTCACAAACCCTTCCCTATTCCCCCTTCCTGTCCCACCCTTCCACCCTCTACCCCCCAACAGCTTCCCCTTTCAGTCCAACAAATGGTTCCTTCTCTTATAACAGTAAATACTATACAAGACAGCAGAAATAAATATGCCACATTTATGAGAGTTAAATGGCCCAGTATACCTTCCCAATGTCCAGATCATACATATTTGGCCCCTGACTTTAACATTCTACCATCTAACCATCTCCATGAGTTTAAAATTCTATAACTGACTTAGCTTTCATACTAACTTGCATCACTATTATAACCATCTTCTTAGATCTAGAACGCCCTCTTGATTCCTAAACAACTCAAAATTTAACTATGAGATTCTAGCTGTCTATTCTTCAACCGCCTCAGTGACCTGAGAGGGATAAATATATCAGATTATATAGGAAGTGCAGGGCCTGCAGCTTCCAATACTAAGAAATGACAAACCAGTGACGGCCTGAACAGTTCCCATTTTCTCTCCATTCATT
This sequence comes from Lophiomys imhausi, assembly GCA_907164525.1. Lineage (NCBI taxonomy): Eukaryota > Metazoa > Chordata > Mammalia > Rodentia > Muridae > Lophiomys > Lophiomys imhausi. The sequence continues at coordinate 1,532,264 of CAJQZJ010009649.1, read as the reverse complement.
CCAGCATCAGTCTTCAGCCTTTTGGTCCTGTTTCTCTGACAGACATTTATTGTAGAGCAGGGATTATGAAGGACTTACCTACTCTGTCTTGGCAGAGCTAGGCTGTCGAATTCCCTGCTTTTTGGACAGCAGTCTGTCTGCAGTTGAAGCAAGGAGTTTTTTCATGCCAAGAGATAGGCTTGCCACTAATTCAACCATCTCACACTGGAGATTCTTTGATGCTTATCTTCTACTTGGAGTAGAATAGGGAGTGCTGTCAGGAGCTGATATGTCTCGATATCAAAAAAAAATCTTAATTTAAGACAACATCTTTAAATGCCATATTCTGCAGATCTCTTGGGGTTTTTGAAGATGCCCTATCCATCTCTTGTATTTAGATAAGCAAATATTGCTTGTCTCTTAACAACTTGATTACTGAGTAGCTTAGAGAATATCTGTGATAGACTGTCATAGTAGCTAACAAGGTGACATGCTTGCATGACTAGGAGTTTTTTTTTCTTAACTATCCTAAACAGTTTAAGATGGTTGGTATCAAGAGGCCAGAGCTTCACATTTCATTTTTAAGTATCTCTAGGTACGATACCATTAGGAAGCATTACCTTTAATTTTGTATCAATATACAAAGATCTATTCAAATGTGGCTAAATATACTCTTAATTTTGTATCAATATACAAAGATCAATGCCTATGTAGCCCAATACAATCTTAATATTATGTCCATATACAAGGGTCAATACCATTGTGGCCAACTATAATCTTAATTTTGTATCAATATACAAAGATCAATACCGATGTAGTCCAATACATTCTTATTTTTGCACAATAAACAATGGTCAATACCACTTTAGCCAAATATACTACTAATTTTGTATCAATATACAAAGGTATAAGGGCATATTCAATAATCTGTCCCTTCTTCTTGGTCCTTCCTATGCTATGTCTATGTCTCATTTTTCTCAAGTCCGTGCACTCCTACATAGGAGAGAAAGAAGGATACAGAAAAGGGAAAGAAGGAATACCCTGGGTCTAACCTCCAAAACCCATTAAACAGGACCATTTAACAACTTGTAATCTCTTCCCCTAAATAACAGAGTTTTCAGTTATCCTTCAAATAACCAAAGGGGGGGGGGGCATAGAAACACCCTCCCCACCCTCTGGGCATGGGACGTCACACTCTCAAAATGACTTCCTGCTGATTTGGGTCATAGTAAACCTGTTTGGGGCCCAAACCAAAATGGAAAAATGGTTAAAAATGTTAGTACAATCCTTTTAAGTTCAGTCCTTCTGTTCTCAGCTGTTTAGATGTCCTAAGGAGTTTGTAGGCAGAAGCTGATCTTCCAGGCTTTACTGAGGTTCTGGCTGGGGCATTGTGTAGAGCTGAACGGTCATAGCGATATTGAGTTGTTGTGGTTGTAGGCTTTTGATGGAGACAGCTATAGAGGTAGTGTGTCAGGCTAAATCAATTGGGTCACTCGTCTTCTTTGGTGTCTGATTCTGTTTTCTGCTGAGATTTCCGTTGTCCAGTTGTCCCTGGGTTCCTTGAATGGATGCTTTAATTCTCCTGGAAAGATAAGAACAGAGCCCTGCCCTAATCCTAACTCTGGGACAAATACCCTCTTTTTTTGGGGGGGGAGGGATAGGTAATATTTTTCCTGAAGCAAATTTGTTTTTGTGACAGTATATAAAGTATTATCTTTCAATCTGTGTTAAAGAAGAAATTATTTTGTTATTTTGGAGCTAAACCAGCTTTAGTGTATATATTTTGAGATCTCAAAGGACAATTTGTTTGTATTGAGTAGGCCTTTTGTAAGTAGCTTTTAAACTCAGGTCCTTCCATATCCTATGTGTGTGTCTCTGCATTCTAATTATTGGAATCAGAGACCTGTGGTTCCCATCTGAAGGGATTAAAGATGTGTTCCACCACTCCTGGATCGAAGTTTTTCTCTATTTAGAGTTTGTTTTGTATCAGACTGACCTTGAGCTCTGAGATCTGCCTGTTTCTGTCTCTAGTGTGTTCGGATTAAAGGTGTACTCTTCTTGAATGATGGGATTAAGGGTGTGCACCCTCACCACCCTGTTACATGTAACTCTAGAATTTATAAGACCACTAACTCTATGGTGCTCCTCCCGCCTCTGCTGAAGTTAAAGGCATGGGTTAACACCACATTTCTCATGTATTTTACCTTAGCTCTACGTTTTTTCGATACTTGGAGGTTTATAAAACGAGGTTGAATGGCTGTATCCTTTATTTTATTTACAATGTTTTAACATTGTTACCTGCTTTTTTTAAATTAATAAATTTATTTGCTTATTGCTTCAGGTTACATCCTTATCATATTGTCCTCTTTTCGCACTTCCCAGACCCACCCTCCCATGCTCTACACCCTGACCCTTCCCTCTTGTTCCTCTGGGGTGGAGTGTCCCTGCATAACAGTCTCTCACCACAGATCAGGAGTCATATGAGGGCCAAGAGCCTCTTCATACACCGGGGGCCTATGAGGAAGTACTGCCAGTGAAAGGTGTCTTCTTGCTATGGGGGAAAAACTAAAAAAAGACCAACAAACACACAAACCCACAAAAACAAAGAACCACAACAAAAACGAGAGGAAAAAGAAAAAGGAAAAGGAAAAAGAAAAAGAAAAACAGGAAAAGGAAAAAGAAAAAGAAAAAAAAGTTTATGTCCATGTTCCTTTTGGTGTGTTGGTTGTAGTACAGATATCCTGTATGATATAGCTAAAATCCTACTATAAGTGAATAGATGCCATGTGCATCCTTCTGAGACTGGGTTAGCTCACTCAGGATGAGCTTCTCTAGATCCATCCATTTGGTTGCAAATTGCATGATTTCATTGATTCTGATAGCTGAGTAATATTCCATTGCACAGTTTTTTAATCCATTCTTCAGTTGAGGGACATCTGGGTTGTTTCCAATTTCTAGCTATTACAAATAAGGCTGCTATGAACATAGATGAGGAGACTTCTCTATAACTCCATGAGGAGTCCTTTGGGTGTATACCCAGAAGTCGTATGGCTGGGTCCTGAGGCAAAGTTATTCCAAGATTTCTAAGCTATCGCCAGACAGACCTCCATAGTGGTTGCACAGGCCTGCACTCCCACCAGCAATGGAGTAGGGTTCCCCTTTCTCCACACCCTCGCCAGCATGTGCTGTCAATGCACATGTGCTGTCAATGCAGGGATGGTTCAATATATGAAAGTCTATCAATGTAACTCACCACATAAGCAAGGTGAAAGATAAAAACCACATGATAATCTCGCTAGATGCAGAAAAAGCATTTAACAAAATGCAACACCCCTTCATGCTAAAAGTTCTGGAGAGAATGGGCATACAATGACCATACCTAGAAATAATAAAGGCAATATACAGCAAGCCAGTAGCCAACATCAAATTAAATGGAGAGAAGCTTGAAGCATTTCCTCTAAACTCAGGGACAAGACAAGGATGTCCACTTTCACCATATCTCTTCAATATAGTTCTTGAAGTCCTTGCTAGAGCAATAAGACAGCTAAAGGAGATCAAAGGGATAAAAATTGGAAATGAAGAAGTCAAATTATCCCTATTCGCAGATGATAGGTTAGTATACATAAGTGACCCCAAAAACTCCAACAACGAACTCTTACAGGTGATGAACAACTTCAGCAAGGTGGATGGATACAAAATTATCTCAAAACAATCAGAAGCCCTTTTTTATACAACAAACAAATATACCGAGAAAGAAATAAGGGAAACAACCCCCTTCACATTAGCCACAAACAACATAAAATACCTGGGGGTAACTCTAACCAAGCATGTAAAGGACCTATACAACAAGAACTTCAAGCCCCTGAAGAAAAAGAAATGGAAGAGTCCTTTAGAAGAAGGAAAGATCTCCCATGCTCATGGATAGGTAAGATCAACATAATAAAAATGGCTATCCTACCAAAAGCAATATATAGATTCAATGCAATTCCTATCAAAATACCAACACAATTCTTTATAGACCTGTAAAAAGCTATTCTCAACTTCATATGGAACAACAGAAAGCCCAGAATAGCTAAATCAATCCTGTACAATGAAAAAACATCTGGAGGTATCACCATCCCAGATTTCAAGCTGTACTACAGAGCAACAGTAATAAAAACAGCATGGTACTGGTATAGAAACAGACCAGTGGATCAACGGAATCGAATTGAAGACCCAAACATGGACCCACACACCTATGGCCAACTAATCTTTGACAAAGAAGCCAAAACCACAAAATGGAAGAAGGACAGCATCTTCAACAAATGGTGCTGGTCCAACTGGATGTCCACTTGCAAAAGAATGAAATTAGACCCATACCTATTACCTTGTACCAAACTTAAATCCAAGTGGATCAAAAACCTTAACATAAAGCCGGCCACACTATATATACTAGTAGAAAAAATAGGAGAAACCCTCGAAATCATTGGCACAGGTGACAACTTCCTTAACAGAACACCAACAGCTCAGGACCTGAGATCAACAATCAATAAATGGGACCTCATGAAACTGAAAAGCTTCTGTAAGGCAAAGGACACTATCATTCGAACAAAACGGCAACCAACAGACTGGGAGAAAATCTTCTCCAACCCCACATCTGATAGAGGGCTATTATCTAAAATCTACAAAGAACTCAAGAAACTAAATGCCAAGAAACCAAATAATCCAATCAAAAAGGGAGATGGAGCTAAATAGAGAAATCACAAAGGAGGAATCCCTAAGGGCTGAGAGACACATGAAGAAATGTTCAACATCCTTAATCATCAGAGAAATGCAACTCAAGACGACCATGAGATTCCACCTAACACCTGTTAGAGTGGCTAAGATAAAGAGCTCAAATGATAGCGCATGCTGGCGAGGGTGTGGAGAAAGGGGAACCCTACTCCATTGCAGGTGGGAGTGCAGGCTTGTGCAACCACTATGGTGGTCTGTCTGGCGATATCTTAGAAATCTAGGAATATCCTTGCCTCAGGACCCAGCCATACCACTTCTGGGTATACACCCAAAAGACCTCTCACGGAGACATAGGGAAGTCTCCTCATCTATGTTCATAGCAGCCTTATTTGTAATAGCTAGAAATTGGAAACAACCCAGATGTCCCTCAACTGAAGAATGGATTAAAAAATAGTGGTACATCTATATAATGGAATATTACTCAGCTCTAAGAATCAATGAAATCATGCAATTTGCAACCAAATGGATGGATCTAGAGAAGCTCATCCTGAGTGAGCTAACCCAGTCTCAGAAGGATGCACATGGCATCTATTCACTTATAGTAGGATTTTAACTATATCGTACAGGATATCTGTACTACAACCAACACATCAAAAGGAACAAAGACATAAATTTTTTTTATCTTTTTATTTTTCCTTCTTTTTTTCTTTTTTTCTCTTTCCTTTTCCCTTCTCTTTTTCCTCTCTTTTTTTGTTGATATTCTTTGTTTTTGTGGGTTTGTGTGTTTGTTGGTCTTTTTTTTAGTATTCCCCCAGTAGCAAGGAGACACCTTTCACTGGCAGTACTGCCTCATAGGCCCCCGGTGAATGAAGAGGCTCTTCGCCCTCATATGACTCCTGATCTGTGGTGAGAGACTGTTAGGCAGGGACACTCCACCCCAGAGGAGCAAGACGGAAGGGTCAGGGGGTAGAGCATGGGAGGGTGGGGCTGGGAAGCGGGAAAAGAGGACAATATGATAAGGATGTAACCTGAAGCAACAAAAAAATAAATTTATTAACTAAAAAAAAAAAAAGGGCCGGTGACAGGGCTAAAATGCTGTGAATGGAATAGAGGATACAGCCGTTTGGCCTGGTTTTGCAGACCTGCAGGTATCGAGAAAACGTGGAGCTAAGGTAAAATACAAGAGAATTCTGGTGTTGGCCCATGCCTTTGACTTGAGCAGAGACGGGGGGGGGGGAGCACCGTAGAGTTGGTGGTCTTATGTATTCTGGAGTCATATGGAGCAGGGTGGTGAGGGTGCATACTCTTGGTCCCACTATTCAAGAAGAGTACACCCTTGGTCCCAGCTCCCAGCACACTGGAGACAGAAACGGGCAGATCCCGGAGCTCAGGGTCAGCCTGATGCAGGGCAAACTCTAAATAGAGAAAGACTTGGATCCAGGAGTGGTGGAACACATCTTTGATCCCTTCAGATGGGAAACACAGGTCCCTGATCCCAATAATTAGAGTTCAGAGACACACACATGGGATTTGGAGGGACCTAGGTTTGGAGGCTACTTACAAAAGGACTTATGGATGCAGGCAGATTGTTCTTTGGGATCTCAAAATATATACACTGGAGCTGGTTTAGCTCCAAGGTGACAGAATGATTTCTTCTTTAACCCGGATTGAAACATAACGCTTTGTATGTTGTCGGAAGGCCAAATTTGCTTCAGGAGAGGTACTAACTAGCACCTCCCTCCCCCCAAAAAAAAGAGGGCAATTGTCCCAGGGTTTGGATTGGGGCAGGGCTCTGTTCTTATATTTCCAGGAGAAAATGAAGCTTCCATTAGGGGAGCCCGGGGACGGCTGGACAGTGGAAACCTCAGCAGAGAGCAGAATCAGGCCCCAAGGAGGATGAGTGACCCAGTTGATTCTGCTTGGCAGACTTCCACAATAGCTGTCTCCATGGGGGCCTGCAACCACGGCAATCCAATGTCGCTGGGACAGTTCAGCTCTACCCAATGCCCCGGCCGGAACCTCAGTGAAGCCTGCAAGATCAGCTTCTGCCTACAAACCCCTTAGGTCATCTAAACAGCTGAGAACAGAAGGACTGAACATAAAAGGAGTGTACTAACATTTTTAACCATTTTTTCCATTTGGGTTCAGGCCCCAAACAAGTCTACTACTACCCAAATCAGCAGGAAGTCATTTTTAGAGAGCGACGTCCCATGCCCAGAGGGTGGGGAGGGTGTTTCTCCGCCCTTCTTTTTGATTATTTGAAGGATAACTGAAAACTCCGATATTTAGGGGAAGAGATTACAAGCTGATAAATGGTCCTGTTTAATGGGTTTTGGAGGTTAGCCCCAGGGACTTCCTACTTTTCCTTTTCTGTATCCTTCTTCCTCTCCTATGTAGGAGGGCATAGGCTTGAGAAAAATGAGATATAGACATAGCACAGGAAGATCCAAGAAGAAGGGGCAGATTATTGAATATGCCCATATACCTTTGTATATTTATACAAAATTAGTAGTTTACTTGGCTAAAGTGGTATTGACCATTGTTTATTGTGCAAAAATAAGATTGTATTGGATTACATCGGTATTGATCTTTGTATATTGATACAAAATTAAGATTATAGTTGGCCACAATGGTATTGACCCTTGCATATGGACGTAATATTAAGATTGTATTGGGCTACATAGGCATTGATATTTGTATATTGTTACATAATTAAGAGTATATTTAACCACAATTGAACAGATCTTTGTATATTTATACAAAATTAAAGGTAACGCTTCCTAATGGTATCATACTTAGAGATACTTAGAAATAAAATATGAAGCTCTGGCCTCTTGATACCAATCGTCTAAAATGATCTAGGATAGTTAAGTAAAACAAACTCCTAGTCATGCAAACATGTCACTTTGTTAGCTATATGACAGTCTATCACAGATATTCTCTAAACTATCCAGTAATCAAGTTGCTAAGAGACAAGCAACATTTGCTTATCTAAATACAAGAGATGGATAGGGCATCTTCAAAAACCCCAAGAGATCTGCAGAATATGGCATCCAAAGATGTTATCTTAAATTAAGATTTTCTTTTTTTTGATATCGAGACATATCAGCGCCTGACAGCACCCCCTATTCTACTCCTAGTAGAAGATAAGCATCGAAGAACCTCCACTGTAAGATGGTTGAATTAGTTGCAAGCCTATCTCTTGGCATGAAAAAAACCCCTTGCACCAACTGCAGACAGACTGCTGTCCAAAAAGGACAAAACTTGGTAGCAGGGAAGTCGACAGCCTAACTCTGCCAAGACAGGGTAGGTAAGTCCTTCATAATCCCTGCTCTACAACAAATGTCTGTCAGAGAAACAGGACCCAAAGGCTGAAGACTGATGCAGGAATGTATGGAGAGTAAATGGAAACTGTCCAGGCAGTCATTGGTATGTCCTTTCTTAGTTTTGGAAGCTGCAGGCCTTGCACTTCCTATATAAGCAGATATATTTATCCCTCTCAGGTCTCTGAGGTGGTTGAAGAATAGACAGCTAGAGTCTCATAGTTAAATTTTGAGTTGTTTAGGAATCAAGAGGGTGTTATAGATCTAAGAAGATACTCTTAAAAGTGTGTTGCAAGTTAGTGTGAATGTTGAGTCACATATAGACCTTTAAACTCATGGAGATGGTTAGATAGTAGAATGTTAAAGTCAGGGGCCAAATATGTATAAACTGGACATTGGGAAGGTATACTGGGCCATTTAACTCTCATCAATGTGGCATATTTATATCTGTTGTTTTGTATAATACTTACTGTTATAAGAGAAGGAACCATCTGTTGGACTGAAAGGGGAAAGTTCTGGGGGGAAGAGGGTGGAAGGGCGGGATAGGAAGGGGGAATAGGGAGGGGTTTGTGACTGAGATGTAACTTGAAGAAAAAAAATAATGTATTTAAAAAAAAAAGAAACTATAAACAACCCAGATGTCCCTCAACCGAAGAATGGGTTAAAAAACTGTGGTACATCTACACAATGGAATATTATTCAGCTATCAGGAACAATGAAATTATGCAATTTGCAGCCAAATGGATGGAACTAGAAAAGCTCATCCTGAGTGAACTAACCCAGACTCAGAAGGACGCATATATCTCTTCACTTATAGTAGGATTTTAGCTATATAGTAGAAGGTATCGATGCTACAACTAACACACCAAAGGGAACTTGGACATAGATTTCTTATTTTTAATTTTTGATTTTTTATTTATTTTTTATATATTAGTTATATTTTTTCTATATTTTAGTCTTTTTTATCTATTGTATGCTTATTGGTTTGTTTGTTTAGTAGTTCTCTCTCCTGGGCAACGAGACACTTTTCACTGATAGTACTCCTTCGTAGACCCCCAATGAATGAAGAAGCTCTTGGCCCTCATATGACCTCTCAACTGAGATGAGGGACTGTTATATAAGGACACCCCACCCCAGAGAAATGGGTTGGAAGAGTTAGGATGTAAAGAAAAAAAATGAAATGTGATGTTTCGGCCTTTTACTACTAATTGTCATAAACTGTTTAGGATAATTAAGAAATGCAAACTAATGGTTATGCAAGCCAGTCATTCTGTTAGGTACTATGGCAGCCTATTATAGTTACTTGCTAAGCTAATCAGAAATAAACCTGCTAAGAGACAAGCAACATCTGCTTACACTAATAGAAGAGATAGATAGGGCCTCTTTAAAAACCTCAAGAGATCTGCAGAATATGGCATTCAAAGATGTTTTTGTAACTTTAGATTTTTTTATATCAAGACATATCAACTCCTGACAGCACCCCCTATTCTCCTCCAAGTAGAAGATGAGCATCGAAGAATCTCCAGTGGGAGATGATTGAATTAGTCGCAAGCCTGTCTCGTGGTAGGAAAAGCCCCTTGCTCCAACTGTAGACAGAATGCTGTCCAAAAAGGACAAAACCTGGAAGCAGGTAAGTCGACAGCCTAGCTCTGCCAAGACAGGGTAGGTAAGTCCTTCATAACCCCTGCTCTACAATCAATGTCTGTCAGAGAAACGGGGCCAAATGACTGAAGATCGATGTTGTAATGTATGGAGAGAAAATGGGAACTTTCCAGGCAGCCACTGGTATGTCATTTCTTAGTTTTGGAAGCTGCAGGCCCTGTACTTCCTATAAAATCAGATATATTTATCCCTCTCAGGTCTCTGAGGTGGTTGAAGAACAGATAGCTAGAGTCTCATAATTTAATTTTGAGTTGTTTAGGAGTCAAGAGAGTGTTATAGATCTAAGAAGATACTTTTAAAATTGTGTTGCAAGTTAGTATGAATGTTGAGTCAGATAAAGAACTTTAAACTCATGGAGATGGTTAGATAGTAGAATGTTAAAGTCAGGTACCAAATACATATAGACTGGTCATTGGGAATGTATGTTAATCCATATAACCCTCATGACTGTGGCCTAATTACCTCTGTTGTACTATATTGTATTTATTATTGTAAGAGAAAGAGCCATTTGTTGGACTGAAAGGGGAAACTGTAGGGTAAAAAAGATATACCTTAAACTTAAAAGAAAAAAATGGGAAGAGGATGGGGGGTTGAGAGTGGGAGGGTGGGACTGGAAGGAGAATAGGGAGGGGACTGCGATTGAGATGTAACTTGAAGAAATAAAAAGTAAAGGAAAAAAATTTTCCTTACTGTTTTTGACCATCATCCATGTAGACAATGTGTTGTGATCACATTCACTGCCCCATTTACCTTCTTGTGCCTTACCTAAACTCCTTCTTCCTCAGTAGCCATCCTTCTACTCTTTTTCAATGTGTGTGTGTGTGTGTTTGTGTATGCAGGTCTGACACAAGTAGCCACCATTACTGCATGTGGATGACTGAAGCATCCATGTCATAACAAAATACAGCTTTTCATAGCACCGTACCTCAGCTTCTGGCTTTTATAATCTTTCTAACCTCCCTTCTACAATGTACCCAGGCCTTGGAGAGGATGGTATAGAGGTATAGCTAAAGGGCTAAGTACTCACCAGCCTCTTACTATCAGGACTGTAGCCAGCTACATGGACTAACCATCACTCACTGCAACTAGAAGCTTCTCTGACCAAGGCTGATGGCATCACTAGTCTATCATTATGAACATAAACACTTAGAAGGCAGTTTGAATCCAGGTCCATTTAGCAAAGCATCAGTAGTTGGTTCTCCTTAGGGTCTGTGATATTCCCAGTTATAGTCTTTTTCCAGGTTTACAGCACTAGGCATGGATTCCATACAAAATCCTGCTAATATATTTACTGTGGTCCAAGGAGATGTGTGTGGGACTTCTAACTAATGAGATGAAAGGATAATGTGGTAGTGTTACTTTCACCCTCATGTTCATGGGCATTTGCTATAGTGTTAGTGGAAAACTAATATGCTGCATCTAATTGTTATACTTAGAAACATCTATTTATTTGACCACTGTTTTAGTCCCTTGGCCATTCCATATGCTTTTGGGCAGTCAGGAGATTTTCTTTTTTCCTGTATTGTAGAAATTATCTTGATGTCAGATAGAGCAAACACCTTCAAAAACATCTCATCTCCCATGTGACATTTATATTTTACTTGTCAAGCTGCTTACACAGCAAGTGTGATGCAACACAACCTGCACATGTCTGTAAACACATCATTAAAATTTCTTTGTGTTTAAATGACATTGAGATATATTAGTTCTTTTTTAATATTAGAGAAAAATGAGGGGTATGAATTTGGATGGGTGTGAGGTATGGCATATATGGGAGGAGTTTGGAGAAGGGAAATTGTAATCAGAATATATTATATGAAAAAACTAAAAAAAAAATCATGAACACTGTTAGTTTCTTCACTTATTTTAAGAAGCTTCATCAACTTTGAAAGATAATTTTGCTGGGCATAACATTCTTGGCTTATAACTATTTACTTTCAGAATTAAAATATTTAAATATTTCATTTCATGCTCCCCTGGATTTTATGTTGCTGTTGAAAATTCTATGGAATATCTGAACTTTTCTCCTTTTGGGAGTTGTCAGTTTGCTTGTGATGCTATTTCTAAATGTGGACTATTTCTTTGCTTTGTATATTTGCTATCTTGACTATGATGTGCCATGGATACTTTCTTCTCTGGTCATGTTTTGAGTTCTACATACCTCTTGTGTTTGGATGTCTACTTCTTTATCTAAGTTTGCAAAGCTTTCTCTGAAAATTTCGCTGAATATTCTGACAGTTGCATATGATTTTATCTCTGCTCCTTCTTCTACAACCCAAAATTTCAAGTTTGGCCTCAAGAAGGCTCAACTTATTGAAAATCCCATTTGTGCTCTTTAATTGCATTCCTTATGTGTGTTTATATTATTATCTTGCCTTTGTCCTTCATACCTGAAATTCATCCTTCTGCATGGTCTTATCATCTTATAATGACGATGCTTGTTTTTGTTTTCACTTCATTCATAATCTTCTTCCCTTCAAGTATTTCAGTTTGTTTTTCAATGTTTCTTTCTTCCTGCTGACTTGTTCCCCTATTTTTGACATTCATCTAAAAATCAATAGCTGTTTTTCTCAGCTTGGACTCTCTCTTCTCTGAGTTTTAGATAGGTATTTTTAATTCATGTATCTATTTGTTTGAATCTTCTATATAAACATTAACTTTTCAAAAGACAGTTCTTTCTCAGAAATTTTATCGATTTCTGTAGCTTTGTATTCCATTATAAAGGAATTGCTATAAGTGAAGGATGGGTCATGGATGGTGGCTGTGTCATATTTCTGTTTCTTTGTCATGTCTTGTCCTTCTGTTAGAGTGTGATTCTCTTCCAGTTTTGACTTCCAATTCTTCCAAGTCTATTTGGATGTTTGTTTTCTGTGACTTCATACAGGAATACTGCATGAGGTTGAGCTCTAGGGACTGGTAAACTCAGTGTCGATTGCCAAATGGAACTGTGTGATAATCTCATATTAGCTGTGTAGCAGCAGAACAAAGGGTGAAGCTGAACACTTGGCTCCAAAGCAGTGAGATGGAGTTACACCTTTTTCACCCATTTGCTTTTGTGAGCCTGCTGATGGCAGAAAACCAAAAGTCAACCCCATTAAAGTCTTTCTATTGTAGAAGGGCTGTGGTTAGTAACAAAGGCTCCAAGTAACTTCTGGAACCACAGTAGCATAGATTACTGGTCCTGCAGTGACATGTGGAATCTCATAAATCCAAATCCCACACCTATTCTGGCCTTCGAGACGACTGAAGCCAACGTTTTTATCTCTCAGGTGACTCTGGGTATCCTGTGGGTGAAGTACTAGCCCTGTACTTACCTCTGATGTCACTGGGTTTGGATGCCTATTGTTTCTGTGCTCACAGGGCCTGCCAGAGCTGGGACCCTATCTCCAGACCTACTAGAGGTAGAAGCTTGGTTGCACAGTGCTGACTTCATATTACAATACAGGTTTATGGCAATGAAGCCAGACTGGTAGTGCATATGGACAGGTAGTAAGCCAGTGTTACAGAATAGAAGAGCCAGAAATAAACTGACAAACTATGCCCACATTCTCTTTTGACAAACGAAGCAAAAACATGCATTAGAAAAAAAAAAGATGAACTAACTATTCAGAAAATGTTTCAGCAAAGACTAGACTTTCATTTGCAGGAGAATGAATTATGTTCTTATCTTTTACTTGTACAGAAATCATTTCAAAATGTATCAAAGGCCTTAATTTAAAACCTGCAACACTGAAACTTCTAAACGAAAACATAAGGAACACTCTTCAAGCCATGGAGGGAGGCAAAAACTTTCTGACTAGAACTTCAGTAGCACAGGAACCAGCCCCAAGTATCAATAGATGGGATGACACAAAATTATGAATTTTCTGCATGGTTAAGAAAACTATCATCAGAGCACACAGACAGCTTACAGAATGTGAGAAGATATCTACCAGCAACACTTCAAACAAGGGACCAATATCCAGAATTTATAAAGAATTACAGAAATTAAACATCAAGGAAACACACCTGTGAATCAATAGACTAGTGAATTGAACAGTTTTTTTAATACAAGCATAAATGTTCAATAACTATCTTAAAGGGTGTTTAATATACTTACCCAACAGGGATTTATAAAGTAAAAGTACTGTGAAGTGCCACCTCATCCCAGTCAGATGACTTTCACCAACACTGATAAGATGTGAGGATGTGAGGAGAGAGGAACGCTTATCCACTGCTGGTGGGAGTGGAACTTAATACAGCCTTTATGGAAATCAGTATGCAGGTTCCTTAAAACATTAAAAATAGAATCACAATGTAACCCTGCTATTTCACTCCTAGCCATATACCCAGAGAATTCCATACCCCATTGGAGGAATAGTTGCACACCCACATTTTTAGCCACTCTAATCATGGCAGCTTGGACATAGAACTTCCCTAATGTCCAACATCAGATGAGTGGCTAGTGAAAATGTGGCACATATATAAAATGAAATGTTCCTTGCCTCTAAAGAAAAGAAAATCACAACATTTATAGGAAATGGTTAGGCTTAAAATGTAGAATGTCTGAGGTTATCCAATATCAGGAAGAAAGAAGTGCATGTCCTTTCTCATATGCAGGTTCTAGCCTATAATGTATACTTTTATATAACATTTATTGATGGATGTATGTGTGCGTATAGTATAACATATGGAAAAGTGAAGAAGAAAGGGTGATATTAGGTGATTAGGAGGGATGGAATGAGGTGAAGGACACATGAGTCAAGAAAGAAGATATGAAGCTATTTGTTTTCAGTTTTAACTCTTGCAGCTTTTCCTTTTTTTGTGATGGGTAAGTACATAAAAGTGTCATTCATGGCAGAATAATAAAATCCTAAGCAAGGCTCCATGGCTTCAGAGTGGCCATTCTGACTATACAGAAGTTCACTGAAATGACTTCTCGATGTATAGAATTTTGTTACATGCAAGCGGCTGTGTTAATCTAGATGCCTGATGTTTTTATTTGTGAGTTCATTACTACAAACTGATTTTCTTTTTCTTTTTCTTTCTTTCTTTTTTTTTCTTTCATTTTTCGAGTCAGGGTTTCTCTGTATAGCAACCCTGGCTGTCCTGGACTTGCTTTGTAGACCAGACCAGCCTGGCCTTGAACTCACAGAGATCCGCCTGTCTCTGCCTCCCAAATGCTGGGATTAAAGGCGTGCACCACCACACTCAGACAAAGTGATTTCATATTTAAAAAGCAGTTCCACCTTTGCTTTTCATCCCCTTCTCTTGTTAATGACTCATTACTTCATCAAGGTGTTGAAAAGCTTTTGTTAAATTTCTTCTTATATACTTAATTTTTGTAGATATAAATGAGAATTTTTCTATTATACTTTCCCATTGGGTTACTAACAGCATAAGGAAGACCTTTTTTTTCTTGTTGATATTTCAGAAACTTTACTAAACTAAATTGTCACAATACTTTATTGATAGAACATTGAAAAATCCTTGTATTAATTGCAACTTGAATTGTATTTCTATTTTCAGTTCTTATGCCTTATTAATTTATGTTGACACACTGCAGAATACAAACACTTTAGCTGGATACTTATCGCATACTTTTATTTTAAGGAATTCTAAACTTTGATCATAGTGGGAAACATGCAGTGTGGTTTATGTATAACTTGTTTGTTTTTGGTTTTGGAGATAGGGTCTCACTGTGTATCCCTGGCTGTCCTGGAAATCACACTATAGACCAGGCTGTATGTATAACATTTGTTAAGAAGAAAGTCTAATTTAAGAGATTATTTTGACAGAAGATGAAGATGTTAAAATGGAAAATAATCCACAATTTAGAATAGGTAAGAAAGATTTGGCACCAAAGTATAAGTCTGGGGAGAATTCCACAGTTTATACATGAAATGGAAGGACCCAAGTCAGTCTGAAAGATTGAATGAGCCACCTGCTTCCACACATTAAGGAAGAGATGTAATTTCAAAAAGCCTGGGGAGTCTGAGCTTTGGCAGTGACTCCATCAATTTTGAGGTATAAAGTGGCCTGTCTCAAGTCTGCTGCTCTTAAAGTTGCTACAATCACTGAAGACAGGATAGGGGTGATAGAGTGAAGAAATTAAGGGATCTCTAATAGTCTTATTAAGGAGCATAGATTCACATTTGTAGCACATGGTTCTCTAACTATGAGCAAATATACCAGAAACATTTTAACTGTTGTAGAGAATTTAGGGAATTCTGTTAGGGAAATCTTGAGACTCCTCTAAAAAAAGCCTTTGTCTTCCAACTGAGGGTTAGAACAACTCTTATGGCAGAGATAATCTTCATAAGCTATGTACTCTCAGAGAGAATGAAATCTCCAATGTCTCTGTTAGTTGTGGCCAAAAAAGTTAATAAACTGGGGAAAATAATCTTTGGTAAACTCAAGATTACAAGGAATAAAGACAAACAAACTAAAAAGGAATTCTTGATGCATGGTGTAAAAGTGAGAGTTTATTTACATAGTTTACCTTCAGTTGTGATGGAGGACCTTCTCAATATAGGTCTGTGACCTTTTAGATGCTTACTAAGCATATCCACATTTCCCTTTTACTGTATACAGTATGTGCATGGTTCCTCTGTCCCTATCATACCTCTGCACGTTCTTTTTTTTTTTTCCTTTATTTTTTATTTCTTCAAGTTACATCTCAATCACAGTCCCTTCCCTATTCCCCCTCTAGTCCCACCCTCCCACCTTCAACCCCCCATCCTCTTCCCTTTTTTTTTCTTTTCTTTTTTTTAAAATTATTATTTAACTCTTATTTATTTATTACTAAATTCACTTATAACAAACACCAACAATTTCTTAACTATTAATCCTATAAATTCCTACAACCCCTTTAACCTATCCACTAAACCCATTGATAATTATAACAACTACTTTCATAACCTTTTAGAATGATACAGTCTCTGGGGCAGGTCCTCAGTCATCAGGAACACCGTCTTTGTCGTAGATTCTTTAACGCACTTAGCAGTACTTTTTCTGGATCTCTCAGATGCAGGTTCGTCAGGGTAAGTTGGTTATTGCAGTCTCACCTTAAATAAGGCTTCATGCTTTCTTCTCTGTGGGAGACCCCAGCCGTCTGCAGGCCAACTTACTTGTTTTGAATCAGGAACTCAGCTGCTCTGCCTCAGTCCTTAAAGCAAGGCACAGTTTCCCCTAGGCCACTGATCAGACAGATCAAACCCCTCCAGGCAAAAGCTGAGCCACAAGGTCCAGTCCTTGGCCTTTTGGTGTCTTGCTCAGGCTTTCTTTGCTCACCGGCTTCTTTCTGCTTCAGGGAGAGAGCTGGCCATCAATGGCTAGCCCTTTTTTCAGCAGGAATCTTGAAGCTCTCTAGCATCAGGGGCCTCTTCTTTTTCTGGGCTCCATGCACTGTCCTTAAATAGGAGGAACTCTGTTTCAGCTTAATTTGGGCTCCGCCCACTTAGCAGCTGAAAACAATGTCAGGCCAGATACTTTGTTTCTTCAAGTCTATTGAGTCTTTCCTGTTTTTCCTGACTTCAACCTTGTTTTTCAGTCTATTAAGTCTTTCCTGTTTTTGCTGACTTCATGCTGATAATGCTCTTCAGGCCCCGAATTAAGAGACAGTATCAGAAACTCCTATATATTTTCTAAATCTAATTTATCTAACCCCTACATATCCCCCTTCTAGTAAAATAAAAAATAAATCTACATAATATCTACATATACAATGTAAATAAATTGTCTATGTACAATACATAAACTAACTTTAAATTTTTATCAATATACATTAAAGCAAGTGTTAAAATAACCTTAAACTTCTCACAATACATAGTTGTATAGAAGGGGGAATAGGGAAGGGTTCGCGACTGAGATGTAACTTGAAAAAAAAAATAAAGTACTTATTAAAAAAAAAAAGAAATAATGGCATTTATGGGTTTACCTGCACAAATTAAGACTGATAATGCTCCTGCATATGTATCTAATAAGATGAAGCAATTCTTTGCATATTATAATATAAAACATGTTACTGGTATACCACACAATCCTACAGGACAAGCAATTGTAGAAAGAGCTAATCGTACCTTAAAAGAGATGCTTTTTAAACAAAAGGGGGAATTAAAGAATCCCAGGGATAGATTACACAATGCATTGCTAACTTTGAATTTCCTAAATGTTGGTGAAAAGGGTTCCACTGCAGCTGAGAGACATTGGGTTATACAAAAAACTGAGGAATTAAATCAACCAATATATTATAAGGATATGTTAACTTTAGAGTGGAAACCTGCAATGGTTTTAAGATGGGGACGTGGTTATGCCTATTGTCTACAGGGAATGAAAAAATGTGGTTACCGACTAAACTTATAAAGATTAGATCTGACCAGGGAGAACCTCCCATTAGTTGAAATATGAATGTCTTCGCATGGTAAGAATATTTTATTAAGTTTATGGTGTTCATGATATTCCAATCTTTTATCCAGGATGGACAGAGTTTATGCCTTAAAATGGACTTACAAAGTTGTTCTATGCCTTCCATTTGCTCAAATTTAGAGCAAAAATTTATTTTCAGAGCCAAGGACTGAATGACAATAACAACAAGACAAATGGGCCAGAAGATTCAACCTAACATACTGCTTCAATCACTATTTTCTTAAAAACTTTGTATGCAAATCATTTTTAAAAGCACTAGTCCAAAAAATGATCGATCTTACAGAGACTGGACAATAAAAGCTATAGGTAACTTTCCCGAGAATTGGCCAATATCTCAATTTTTGAAGGGTACCCGAAAATATTTACACTCCATTCCCAAAAGATGGGTTGGAAGTTTTTTGTGTGTGTTATGTTATGTGTTGTGATTGTTTGTTGTTGTCTGGGATGAATGGATATATGTTTTGTGTTGTGAATTGGATTTGAGGATTTTCTTTTTACCCTCATTCTATTTTTTTGTCTCTTTTATTATTAAAAGCTTAAGATTATTTTGTTATATTGGTAGAAATTTAAGATTCTGTTTATTGATGCAAGTTTAAAAATGTTTTGTATGTAATAGAAAGTAAGTTTATTGATAAGAATTTAAAATGTTTTGTTTGCTTTAATACCTTTTTTTTTTCTTTTAAGTTTAAGGTATATCTTATGTCCCCCTACAGTTTCCCCTTTCAGTCCAACAAATGGCTCTTTCTCTTATAATAATAAATACAATACAGGACAACAGAGGTAATTAGGCCACAGTTATGAAGGTTTTATGGCTTAACATACATTCCCAATGACCAACCCATATGTATTTGGTACCTGACTTTAACATTCTACTATCTAACCATCTCCATGAGTTTAAAGTTCTATATCTGACTCAACATTCATACTAACTTGCAACACAATTTTAAAAGTATCTTCTTAGATCTATAACACTCTCTTGACTCCTAAACAACTCAAAATTAAATTATGAGACTCTAGCTATCTGTTCTTCAACCACCTCAGAGACCTGAGAGGGATGAATATATCTGATTTTATAGGAAGTACAGGGCCTGCAGCTTCCCAAACTAAGAAATGACATACCAGTAGCTGCCTGGACAGTTCCCATTTTCTCTCCATACATTACAGCATCGATCTTCAGTAATTTGGCCCTGTTTCTCTGACAGACATTGATTGTAGAGCAGGGGTTATGAAGGACTTACCTACCCTGTCTTGGCAGAGCTAGGCTGTCGACTTACCTGCTTCCAGGTTTTGTCCTTTTTGGACAGCATTCTGTCTACAGTTGGAGCAAGGAGCTTTTCCTACCAAGAGATAGGCTTGCGACTAATTCAATCATCTCCCACTGGAGATTCTTTGATGCTCATCTTCTACTTGGAGGAGAATTGGGGGTGCTGTCAGGAGTTGATATGTCTTGATATAAAAAAATCTAAAGTTACGAAAACATCTTTGAATGCCATATTCTGCAGATCTCTTGAGGTTTTTGAAGAGGCCCTATCTATCTCTTATATTAGGGTAAGCAGATGTTGCTTGTCTCTTAGCAGGTTTATTTCTGATTAGCTTAGCAAGTAACTATAGTACCTAACAGAATGACCAGCTTGCATAACCATTAGTTTGCATTTCTTAATTATCCTAAACAGTTTATGACAATTAGTAGTAAAAGGCCGAAACATCACATTTCATTTTTTTTCTTTACCTCCTAACCCTTCCATCTCATTTCTCTGGGGTGGGGTGTCCTTATATAACAGTCCCTCATCTCAGTTGAGAGGTCACCTCTGCACATTCTATGCAGAGGAGAGGGAAATAATCTTTTTTGTTCACAGCCCCCTGCAAAGTGAGGAGCTATACCTGAATTCGAAGGAACAGTTATCCAGGAATCCTAAATTTCAAGCTAGTTCCAATGAATGTTGAGCCTCTGGGTTGCCACTCTGAGGAAGGTGTAAACATGCTATAGACATAGAAGAGTAAAATGTTTTTGATGGAAAGATGTATAGATGATCAGTGGCAATGATAGATATAGATTTAACATACTCATTTGCTTACTGACTGTGGTAGGAGAAGGTCTCACTCACCCTTCTGTGTGCTCTGGAATTACATGATGGAGTTCTGGAATTACAGTAGAAGTGTACTCTTTCAGACCTGCCCATCACCTCTCCTGCATAAGCCTCCATGTTTAATCTCTTAATCTCCCTTGCAGGGATGAAGAAGCTTTGTATAGATAGACAAAGGAGGAAGCTCATTGAATGAGTGGAAAAAACTGGAAAAACAACAATGAAAATACTACCCCAACTTCTACCAGTAAATGTAGTCTGGACTGAGCAATAAGAGTTTATTGTACTAAAATGAATTTTTGCTCCTTATTTCATGCTGAAGAATAACTTAGCCTAATTAATACAATCAATCAGCTGTCCTTGTTGTGTTATTCTTACTGGCTTTTGTCACTATTGCCCTACTTTACAAATATCTTTTTTTCTGGCCTCAGAGACTCCTCTGGCCTATTTCTCTGTTCCCTGCAGCTTTGTGATAGTCTTCTGTGGAAGTCTACACTTTATCTCCCCCATAAACTCTAGACCAAATGTGTCTTCCTCTGTCTGTATTTCATATGAAAGAGCAGCATTTGCAATGGTTGGCCACAAACTTCTCTCTGGTTTTCGTATATCACATTGCCTATTCCCCTTAGCCTTGCTTGCTGGCTTCAGTTGTCCACTAGGTCTCAGTACACAGGAGCAATTCAAATGTCTGAATTAACAGTCATGGCTACTTAAATCACGGGAAGGACTGTGGTGTACATATTTACTTTAATTCAACACAAGTCTATGTTTTCAACTCTAACCTGAGAATCAGGGTGTGATATTGCCTATGTACAATTGCAACCTTTGGGAGGTGGAGGGAAGGGAATGGAGAGTTCAAGACTAGCCAGGCCTACATGTGGCTCTACCTTCAAAACAAAACAAAACAAACAAAAAAACCAGACCAAAATACTAACTTGAGCACAAGATTCATATATTCAGTTGTCTATGCAACATCTGAATATGCAGGGTGTTATCATTTGAAGATTAAATATCTCCCCACAGGCACTTGGACTCCAGCTAGTGATGGTGTTTTGAGAATTTGTGGAACCTTTGGAAACTGGAAGAAGAGGGTCAATGTCAGGTGTGGCTCGATGGATGGTTACATTCAGCTAAGTCCTGCTTTTGCCTTGGGTCTCTCTTCTGCCTGATTCACAGAGATATAGCAACTCATAGTTGCCAGCTTGGTTCAGACTCAAACTGCCATGACTTCACATGCCATGAAAGCATAAGCTCTAGTGATGTTTCTTGTCCAGTATTTGGTTGCAACAATGAGAAAAGTAATGGGTGCATAGAAATTTGTGTCTCAAGCATAACATAAACAGAACAGAACAACAGAGCCCATTTAGTCCTCTCTCTTCTTAAATTTTTTTCTATAAGTGTCATCATTGCCCTCAATGACTAAACCCAGGATTCTTCTTTGGCTCCTCTATGATTCCTTATTTCCTAACAAGTAATACTCCATCACAAGTTCTTTCCAATATCATTTAACCAAGGATAATACAAGCCTTCACCATTTCTTGGATTGAAGGTGCCTCTGTGCTGGTGCTGCTGCTGCTGAAGTCTCTTCTAATGAGCCAGTACAATCATCCAGAAGCAGAGAGCAGAAAGCACCACCATTCTGTAAAAGACCCGTAGGAGTGACAGGCGACTACTAAAGTAAAATCCACATTACTGCAACCTCAAAAGCCTTAAGTTGTCTGCTTCTTGTATTTCCGATTGTGCTCCCCTGTAGAGACCCTCACTTACTCCCCCCACTCTTCTCTTGTCTCCCAGCAATGTTGAGTTCATTTCGATATTGGTACTAGGCACTGCCTAGATCTTCTGATTGGACTTTCCTTCAGCTCCTGCCATCACTGACCATCCAAATACCCTCATTCATAGAAGCAAATAGACAGCCTTCCAGTCATTTTCTAACCTTCAACCAATTTTTTGCCTTCATAGCAAAATTTTGGTATGAATTTATTATTTTCCTCTACCTGTGACTGATTGGATCTTCAGAGGTTTGATTGCATTATAATAAGAGCTTTTGCTCCCAGTATGTTAGCTTAAATCATCACTATTTATAAGCAAGTAAACTTGGATATTTAGCTTTTGTTTTAAGAAATATCAAGCAAGAACTGAGTATAGTGGCAGTTCTGAGAATAATGGCAGGAAACTGAAGAATCTAGCTTTTGTGCAGAGGAACTTAACAAAACCATTGGATCAAATAATTACTTAATTATGGTATGCCAGAGTTTGAATACCACCTGATTATGGCTCCACCTCAGTTTATAGCCAAGAGTCTGGTAACCAACACTTTAAAATGCCATGGCAACATTGCTGGCTGGAGCATGTTATCCTTGATGATAAAAAGCATTTTTTCCTTCTCATTTTAATTGCTTGGGTACCACTGGCATGAAATTGCAATCAGATCTCTGTTCTACAATGCTTCTATTTTCAGAGACAGTTTTAGCCTTTAAGCATCTGCTCTTCACCTGGCAAAACACAATTACTCTTTGGAGACACTCCCTTCTGGGTCCCTCTGTGATGGGGGGCTTTATTCTCCCACCCTCACTCACTTCCCTCTGCTGTTCTTTTCGCTGCTGCTACTTAATCTTGTTCAGATTCCTCCTTTTGTTCCTCAGTGCTAATAAATGTTCAGTTCTCTGAGCTTCCGCCTTATCTTATTGATCCAGGCTCCTTGGTGTGATAACATACATGACAAGAAGCTACTTAAACAAAGGAGGGGTTATTCTGGCTTCCAGGTCTAAGGCCTGCATCCCGTTATGGTGGGAAAGGCATAAGTGGGAAAGAATATAGGAAGGTGGGACTTCCTGAAATTAGAACAGGTAGCAGCATGCTGGTTAGTCACATTAGCAGTCGGGAGCAGACAGCAAACAGGAATTCAAGCTAGGCTATAACACCTGAAGTCCACTCTCATGGATCCACTTCTTCCAACCTTCTAAAAGTTCCAAAATTTTCTCACATAGAGTCAGTAGCTGGAGACCAAATGTTCAGACATAAGAGCCTACAGGAGAGATGTCACAGTTAAACTCCAACAAATATCAAGCTATTTCATATCATAATCCTGACAATTCTTGGAGGTTGATCTCTGGGCAGCTCTCATTGTGTCCAAAGCCTGGAGTTTAGACTCAGACATAGGCTATTTCTTTTGAATGAAGAGAAGGGGAACCTTTTGTTTCAAAGAGAAATTAAAATATAGAGTAGCTTAATGGGGGATAATTCTAAGCTTTCTTAATTCCCTTCATTACTTTTTTTTTTCATGAAACATATTAATATATGTCGGGTATTGTCACAGATGCCAGTGGAGACTGAACTGGTTGGATACCTCTTGGAAAACTAGCTTGCTTCTAGGTATTTTACTTGACTAACACACTTAACAAAAGGTTTTTTGAGGAACATGAGAGAAAGAGCTATCTTACTTCCTTAGCATGCAGATTCCATTCTGTCTCTTTGTGCCTTGTAATTCTAGTCATATTAGATTAGGGTCTGTCTTAATGACTTCATTCTGACCTTATTTACTACTAAGAAGAGCTTGTGCTCAAATATGGTCACAAGGAGATGCACCAAGGGTAGAGTTAAGACTTCAGTGTGGGGAGGAATCAGATACAAATAAACTGATAAATGACGCTGTCTTTAAGAAAGAGTGTGTTTAATTTTACATAATCTTTTCATGTGTTCCTGTAATCAAACAAATGCTATGAACACCTTAGTTTGTTCCAACTTCAAAATTTTTTTTTAATTGGTCTTCCCTTTATCCAGGAACAGACTTTCTCTTTTGGTACACCCTTATTTAAGTGTGTGTGTGTG
Source organism: Lophiomys imhausi (assembly GCA_907164525.1). Classification (NCBI taxonomy): domain Eukaryota; kingdom Metazoa; phylum Chordata; class Mammalia; order Rodentia; family Muridae; genus Lophiomys; species Lophiomys imhausi. The sequence continues at coordinate 1,508,266 of CAJQZJ010009649.1, read as the reverse complement.
TGTGTGTGTGTGTGTGTGTGTGTAAATCTCTTCCATATACTATATGTATACATATATGTGTATATATATTGTCTTTCTGAACAAACATAAAGGAATAAAAGTAACTGTCAAGAAAGACTTGGTTATCTGGATCCAAAATTAGCTTGGAAAAACTTTTTTAAATTACTGAAAATAGAAGCAATAATATATATTATAACAATATAATATACAAAATGCATATTTTATGTATTATATATATATATATCTAATAACATTGCTTCTGATAGGCTGATTTCAATGCTGAAGTCTGTTTACTGCCCCTTCTGAGGCATTCTCTTGATTGGTTAATAAAAGTCATGATAGCCAATTAGTTGGGCAGAAAGAATAGAGGAAGGTGGGACTTCCTGAGATTAGAACAGGAACCCTGTGTTTTACACAGAGGATTAGCTCATTCCACCAGGAAGCAGATATACATGTTTGAGGATGCTGGAAGGTAATCAAAGGCACATGGTAGTTTGAGATTAGGTGATCCAGGTTAACTTAGAGTAGCTAATTGAGAGTCTGCCAAGCTAAGGAATAAGTGTTAAAACATTAAAAGGTCTTGGTGTATTTAATTATTGGGGAAAGAACCGCAGCAACTTATAAGCCATTAGTCCAAGCACTCTAGGGCTGTCAGACTCACAGACTCCCGCTGAACTCCAGCGAATCTCCTGCCAAGCTGCTGGTAATTCTACCCACCTAATATAACAACTTATATTAGTTAACAGAGTTTAGGTTAAAAGTGGTCTAGGCCACCCTTGGTCTCGGGGCTCTTTCCCCAGGAGAAATCAGGCAACCGTTTAAGGCAGGCTGCTGGCTGCTCTGCCAAGCCGCTGACTGCTCCACCAGCCTAATATTACAGTATATACTTATTAATAAATACAATTGATAATTAAATTACAGTTTCATATATATCACTAAATTTCATAACATCTGGATGATATAATTTATTTGTTCCTCCTCCTTTATGTTTGGTTGAATTGTCTGTCTAAATATCTGGTTTGTATATTTGTGTGTGTGTGTGTGGTGTGTTTCTGTGTGTATATGCTAAGGCCTGTTTGTAGAAATAAGAGAACAACTTGTGGCAGTTGGTTTTCTACTTCCACCACGTGGACCCTGAGGACAGAACACAACTTGTCAGTCTTTACTCGTCTACCCAACTCACCAGCCCAGGTGAGGTAATTTTTAATATTGTTTTGTCAGTGAGGAAACATGTTCATTGCCTTATTTAGCATTGTTTATTCCCTGCCATATATTAGAAACTTAAATACTTGGAATAAATGAAAAATGCAAATGGTCTTCCTGAACAAACCTGAAGAAATAACAGTAACTGGCAAGACTTGGTTATCTGGATCTAAAATTGGAATAGTATGATTTTTTTTAATTATTGAAACTAGAGAGCAATACTAAAAATTCTTTTAGGTTTCTGGGATGTTGAAGGATGTATACATATATTGATTCCCAAGATATTGCACCACTGTTGTTCACTCAGTGGTTATTGAAGAAAAATGTACATTTGAATCAAGTGAGAATCTTTTACAAATTAAAACAGACTGAAGTAGTACTCTTAGAAAGAAGATCAAGGTGTGTGAGTTTTGAACTCCAGTCTGATACTTCAACCAAACATGAAAGAAGAAGAACAAACTTTATAGTCTTGAGGAGTCAGAGTGATCACAATGAATCCTTGCTGTGTCAAGGGAGAGGGCTGTGTGTTGAAACCAGCATAGACTTTGGAAGTCATTCAGACCAGGAATTACTCCAGTCATAGCTCAAATATTATGGACTCAACATTTGTGACTCCTCCATGCAAATTCATTCATTGAAAAATTTTTGTTTGGCCAGGTGTGGTGGTGCATGCCTTTAATCCCAGCACTCGGGAGGCAGAAGCAGGTGGATCTCTGTGGGTTCGAACCCATCCTGGTCTGCAAAGTGAGTTTTCTCAGGGCTACACACAGAGAAACCCTGTCTCGAAAACCCAATAAATAAATAAATAAATGATAAGGCTGTGTGTGATAGCAAATACTTTAAAAAATTTTATTTGTAGGTAAGGCATTTGTTAATTGGTAAGGTCACAAGTGTGGAGCTGTAAGGAATGTGAACAGGTCCCATACAAGAAGAGCATGGCACTAGAGATGTTGCTCAGTTGGTAGAGTAAACTAGCATCCAGGAAGCCCTGACTGTGACCCTCAGCATCATATAAAACGGGGTGTGGTAGTTCATGCCTGTAATCCCAGCATTGGACAGGTATAGACATGAGGATCAGGGCAGTTGGTCCTCAGCTACATAGCAAGTTCAAGGCTTTGTAAAGAGTAATGTTCAAGTACACCAAGAAGCCAGCACTCGGCATCCCAGAAGAGTGAACTCACCAGAACCTGATTGTGCTGTTAACCTGATCTTAGATTGTCTGTTTCAAAGTCAGTGAGAATAAATCTTTTCTTCAGAAACTACTCAGCCTATGCCACTTTATGAAAACAACCTGAGAGTCCTGAGATTCCAGAGGCTGAAGAAGGGACTTCGTGGTCTTGGAGATCAGGGCAATCATGACTGTTTCTGACTATGTGGAAGGTAGAGTAACAACAGTTGGACCATGAGGCTTTGGAAGCCATTCAGACCAGTATTTAAATTCCAGCTCTGCCCTTGACTTGGGTGTAATGTAAACCCCTTAGAGCCAAAGATTTCTCAAAGGTTTTTTAAATGAGGAATGGATACAGATTTCTTATTCTATGCTCTGGAGAGGAAATGGAATCACACTCAGTTTAGTGTTTGATCCATTGCAGTGATGCTAGGTAGGAAGTTTGTAGGACTGGTGGAAACACTTCCATTTTTGTAAATGCATGAAGCCAGTCTTTAGGATATGTAAAAAATGTCCTTGTGTTGGAATCTGCTACTGAACAATCTGGAGCCTATCAGATAGTTCAAGTTCCAGAAGCATACTATAGCCAACAGTAATTTTAGATGTGGAATCAATCTTCTTAACTAAGAGTGAGAGAAGATCTCACAAGAAATTGGGAGTTGCCATGTTTTGTTTCAAACTGTGAGATTCTTGAGCCTGCTGCTATGGACCAGTGGTATTTGTCACCATTATAGCAAACAATGACACTTATTTTTTAATTTGGTCCAACTTGAGTAATTAGAGGAGAAAGTACCTGGTGTCATTTCTGTATCACAGATCATCTTTGTATGTCACTTGAGGCTACCTGCCATGCAGTAAGTGCGTTTGAATGGGTCCTCCCTCTCCCTTCACCACAGGGATGTCTGACAGGGCTTCTGCCCTTCAGGACCCTCCTATTCTAGAATCCTGCAAAAAATCTGACCTTGGCAGCTTTGCTTTGCTAGAACTTTGTAGAAGGGAAAATGATTAGCATACAGTTTGAGTCATGGTTTCTACTGTTCACTGGGCACCATTTAAATAGAAATCATTTGCATAACTGAATTTCCTCTTCCATGCTGTGTAGGGAGCTCCTTATTGTAAGTTACTCCATAAGGTGAATTATCTTAATGGATTCAGTGTGTATGAAAAATTAACAGATGTTTGTGGAATTCTAAATCTACTTGGCTTTGTTTAAAGATGTGATTTAAGCTCATCTGTCTTCAAATCATTTCTAAATGATTTAAATAGCAAACTGCAGCTTATTACTAAGGGAAGGCTCTGCCCAGAGTAAGTATGCATGGCAAATTGTGTTTTAATTTTTCAAATAAATAGATGATTTTTATTTTTTGAGACATTTTACATTTCTAAAGGATGGTTAGGACCTACTCCTTTGCTGGGCTTTTCTGAAGCTTCTAGAAAATTGGAATGAAATTGCCAGCAGAAGTGGTGTTCTATATTAGGAAATGTGCATCCTGGCAGATGTTCAAGAGAATGCTACCTGAGTGTAGAGAGCCATTTAGGACTATTCAAATTTAAATCTCTGATTTTAGCTGAGCAAAAAAAGAGGAGCAATAAACCCATTTATGGCATTTATGGTTGGCTGAAGTCAGAGGAAGTGCAGGTCTGGTATTATGTGCTCTTGCTGTTAGAGACTACCTATATGAAAGCGGATCACTGCTTAAATGTATTTGCAATAATGCAAGAATAACTTCCAACTGAATAACTTAATGGAGGTAATGATAACATATTGCATATACCCGTTGCAGAATATTTATTGTATTATAGTATAATTCAGACACAAGACTATAGGATTAGGAGGACCTTCCCTTGGCTCCATAGGGAAGTAACATATATGTAGAGCTATTGCAGATTGATGGAGTCCAAGTACTCACTTCTCATAGAAAATACATTTGGTAGTTTTTCTATAGAAATTTCTGGAGCATGTAATTCATTTAGTTACTTCTTAAGCCTGCCCACATTCCAAAAAAAAAAGTTGTCTAATGCAATTTGACTACAACTGTGCACTTTATCTTAAACCTGGATAATAATAGACGACTAGGCAGTCATGAAATCCACATTTAATCAGTTAGAATATTAAACTCCCACTTAGCTCTCTCCTTGAACTAAATTGAAATACTTCTATGCTACTTTGAGTTTATTAGAGATTTAGTTGTTAGTGTGGTGGGGCAGGGATGTTTAGCATAATTATATTGTGACTAAAATTGAATCTCTATGTAAGAGAACACATGTTATTGGAGTAAAAAGAAATTTCAGATCTCATTTTGGTTTAGCTCCTTCATTTGCTAGATAAAGCATAAACTTTCATAAGGTCAAACCACTAATTACTTAATCAGAAAATATATCTGAGAGAGTGCAGATTAATTAGGAAAATTAAAATTACAGCAAAAATAAGACCTATCAGTATTCTGACAGTATTTCATTCCCTATTGGATAATTTTGCTGAAATGTAGAATTACAAATAAATGACCATGATATTCATTGAAAAGACCCATGCACTTATTGCATACTAGGATATCTGAAGAAGGAAAGATTTCTTGATACATATTATTTGTAAAGTTACATGGTTTCCAGTGTTGCTTTCTAGTGACCCCTAGGCTCCTCTTCTTATTCTTCTATTGGTGTGATAAAACAACTACTATGAGCAAGGCAACTTATAAAAGAAAGTCTTTCAAATGCAATTCCTATCAAAATACCAGCAGAATTCTTCAAGACCTTGGAAGAACAATTCTCAACTTCATATGGAAAAACAAAAAATTCAGAATAGCAAAAAACAATCCTTTATAATAAAAGAACATCTGGAGGTATCACCATCCCAGATTTAAAGCTGTACTACAGAGCAATAGTAATAAAAACAGCATGGTACTGATGAAGAAACAGACCACTTGATCAATGGAATCAAATTGAAGACCCAGAAATGAACCCACACACCTATGGTCACTTAATTTTTCACAAAGAAGCCAAAACCATACAATGGAAAAAGGACAGCATCTTCAACAAATAGTGATGGTCTAACTGGATGTCAACATATAAAAGAATGTGAATAGACCCATATTTATCACCTTGTACAAAACTTAAGTCCAAGTGGATCAAGACCTTAACATAAAGCCCAACACATTGAATTTAATAGAAGAGAAAGTGGGGAAAAGCCTCGAACTCATTGGCACAGGGAACAACTTCCTGAACAGAGAACCAATAGATCAGGTTTGAAGACCAACAATCAATAAATGGGACCTCATGAAACTGAAAAGCTTCTGTAAGGCAAAGGATACTGTCATTAGAACAAAATGGCAGCCTACAGACTGGGAAAGACCTTTAACAACTCCACATCTGACAGAGGGCTAATATCCAAAATTTATAAAGAACTCAAGAAATTAAATGCCAAGAAACCAAATAATCCAATCAAAAAATGGGGAACAGAGCTAAACCAAGAATTCACAAAAGGGGAATCTTTAATGGTGTAGAGACACTTGAAGAAATGCTCAACATCTTTAATCATCAGAGAAATGCAATGCAGGATGACTCTAAGATTCTATCTCACATCTGTCAGAATGGCTAAGACCAAAATCTCAAGTGACAGCACATGCTGGTGAGGATGTGGAGAAAGGGGAACACTCCTTCATTGTTCATGGGAGTGCAATCTTGTACAACCACTTTGGAAATCAATCTAGCGATATCTCAGAACTGGGAATAGTTCTCACTCCAGCTATACCACTCCTAGGAATATACCCAAAAGATTTTTCACCAAACCACAAGGACATCAGCTCAACTATGTTCATAGCACCTTTATTCATAATAGCTAGAAACTGGAAGCAACTCAGATGCCCTTTAACCAAAGAATGGATTAAAAAAAAATTTGGTACATTTACACAATGAATACTACACAGCTATGAGAAACAAGAAAATCATGCACTTTGCAACCAAATGGATGGAACTAGAAAAGCTCATCCTGAGTGAGCTAACCCAGACCCAGAAAAATACACACAGCATGTACTCACTTATAACTGGATTTTAGCCATATAGTACAGGATAACTATCCTACGACCTACAGACACAAAGGAACCTACCAGATCTATGAAAAACTCTATCCAGCAATGGATCAAAACAGATGCTGAGACACACAAACATTACATTGAGTTCTTAGAATCCTGTATAAGAGAAGGAGGAGGAATAGAGAAACCTAGATGGCACAAGAACACCACATGAAGATCAATAGAACCAACTGAACTAGGCCCCTAGAGGCTTACAGAGACTGAAACACTAACAAAAAGAAAAGAGAAGAAAAAGGAAGCATATATAGACCATATCTAGGCACCTCATACATAATATAGATGATAGACAACTTGGCCTTCATACAGATCCCTTAGCAAGTCATGGGGAAGGGGGCCTTGGAGACTGTCATGGACTGTTGCCTGTTAGTGAGACACTTTACCCTGGCTGTGCTGTTGTGTTGGGCCTCAGGGTGAAAGGAAGCTATTTTCCCTTATGTGACTGATGAACTGAGGGAGTGTGATATGTGTGGGGGTCTGCACCTCAACAAAGAGAAGGAGAGGAGGGAGAGGCAGAAGAGTTTGGGAGGGTGGGACAAGGAGGGGAGGAAAGGAGGCTGTGATGTAAATGGACCTTGAATTAATAAATAAACATTAAAAATAATAATAAAAAAGAAAACCTTCAAGTTGAAGCTAATGATTTCAGAGGGTTATAGTCCATGATGGAGGAACAAATGCACTGCAGCAAGAACATCTCAAAGCTCACATCTTGTTCTGAAAGTTGGAGGCAGAGAGACACTGGAAATGGTGTGAGTCTTTTAAAATCTCAAAGGCAGTGACACACCCTTTCCTCTCACTCCTCCACTCCTACTTCTTCCAAAACAATTTCACCATCTGGGAGCTATGTATTGAAATATGTGAGCCTATGTGGGCCATTTAAACCACCACATATGTTTGCTGATGTAATTTCTTTTTTTTTTTTTTTTTTTTTGGTTTTTCGAGACAGGGTTTCTCTGTTTAACAGCTCTAGCTGTCCTGGAATCGCTTTGTAGACCAGGCTGGCCTCGAACTGGCAAAGATCCGCCTGCCTCTGCCTCCCAAGTGCTGGGATTAAAGGCGTGCGCCACCACCGCCTGGCTGCTGATGTGATTTCTAGGGACCTCCTACAATCCTCTTTTGAAGTCAGTTCAGTGCTATAGAAAATTTTCAGGAAAAAGAGAATGAAGATTGGAAGGAGCAGTAATAATTTGAACTGGGAACTTGTCATGTGAAGGGATCTTTGTGTTTGTTTCTCCTTGTGTTCAAGGATGAGTACTCAAGATCTTTAGTCAAAGGCAGATGATCCATGGTCTGAGGGCATATAGAAATATATGCAGTAATGCATATATTTAAACCCATGTTGGTTTAAATTAGGTACCACCAATATATTGCTTGTCTCTTAGCAACTTGATTTCTGAGTAGCTTAGAAAATAACTGTGATAGACTGTCATAGTAACTAACAAAATGACACGTTTGCATGACTATTAGTTTGCATTTCTTAATTATCCTAAACAGTTTATGACGGTTGGTAGCAAGAGGTCAAAACTTTACATTTCATTTTTAAGCATTACTAGGAACAATACCTTTAAGAAGCATTACCCTTAATTTTGTATCAATATACAAAGATCAAAACCAATGTGGCCAAATATAATCTTAATTTTGTATCAATATACAAAGATCAATACCGATGTGGCCCAATACAATCTTAATTTTGCATCAATGTACAAGGGCCAATACCATTGTGGCCAAATATAATCTTAATTTTGTATCAATATACAAAGATCAATACTGATGTAGCCCAATACAATCTTAATTTTGCATTAATATACCATAATCAGTACCAATTTAGACAAATATAATATTAATTTTGTATCAATATACAAAGGTATAAGGCAATATTCAATAATCTGTCCTTTTTTCTTGATCTTTCCTATACTATGTCTATGTCCCATTTTTCTCAAGTCTGTTCACTCCTACATAGGAGAGAAAGAAGGATACAGAAAAGAAAAACAGAGAAGTCCCTGGGTCTAACCTCCAAAACCCATTTAACAAGACCATTTAACAGCTTGTGGTCTTTTCCCCTAAATAACAAAATTTTCTATTATCCATCAAATAACCAAAGGGGGGGGGGACACCCTCCCTACCTTCTGGGGATGGGACGTTGTTCTCTTAAAATGACTTCCTGCTGATTTGGGACATAGTAAACCTGTTTGGGGCCCAAATAAGAATGGAAAAATGGTTAAAAATGTTAATAGAATCATTTGATGTTCAGTCCCTTTGTGCTCAGCTATTTAGATGTCCTACGAAGTTCATAGACAGAAGCTGATCTTCAGAGCTTTACTGAAGTTCTGGCTGCAGCAGTCTGTGGAGCTGAACGATCTTAGTGGTTTTGAATTATTGTGGTTGTAGACTTTTGAGGAAACTGCTATTGAGGAAGTCTGCAAGGCTGGATCATCTGGGCCACTCGTCTTCTTTGGTGTCTGATCTGTTTTCTGCTGAGGTTTCCGTTGTCCAGTTTTCCCTGGATTCCTTGAATGGATGCTTTAAATCTCCTGGAAAGATAAGAAGAGAGCCCTGCCCTAATCCTAACTCTGGGACAATTACCTTTTTTTTTTTTTTGTAGGAGGGGTCAGGTAATATTTTTCCTGGAGCAAATTTGGTTTTTTGACAATATATAAAGTATTACCTTTCAATCTGGACCATGGTTTGGCATTAAAAAGCTTAAAACACTGTAAATAAATTAAAGGTTACAGCTGTTCAACCTGGTTTTACAAACCTCCAAGAGTTGAAAAAACTTAGAGCTAAGGTAAAATAATGCATGGTGTTAGCCCATGCCTTTACCTCCAGCAGAGACAGGAGGATCACTATAGAGTTAGTTTTCTTATAAATTCTAGAGTTACAAGAAACAGGGTAGTGATGGTGCACACCCTTAGTCCCATTATTGGAGAAGAATACACCCTTAATCCCAACACACTAGATACAGAAACAGGCAGATCTCAGAGCTCAAGGTCAGCCTGATACAAAACAAGCTCTAAACAGAGGAAAACTTTGATCCAGGGGTGGAGGAGTACATCTTTAATCCCATCAGTTGGGAACCACATGTCTTTGATCCCAAAACTTAGAACGCAGACAGGCACATAGGATTTGGAAGGATTTAAGTTTAAAAGCTACTTACAAAAGGCAGGCTGCAATTCAAACAAATTGTCCTTTGAGATCTCAAAATATATACACTAAAGGTTTGTTTAGCTCCAAAATATCAAAATAATTTCTTTTTTAATCCGGAAGATTACCTTTTAAAAAAATACTTTTATTTGTGTGCATTGGTGTTTTGTCTGCATGTATATCTGTGTGAGGGTGTCAGATCCTCTGGAGCTGAAGTTACAGACAGTTGTGAGCTGCCATGTGGGTGCTGGGAATTGAACCCAGATCTTCATCTTTCTAGCCCCAAAAGGTTTACCTTTTTTTTATTTTATTGAAAAATATATTTTTTCCATACATCGCATTCTCATTATAGTTTCCACTCCCCCATCTCCTTCAAGATCTTCCCCATCTCTCCTTCCATTCAAATTCACACCTTCTCTGTCTCTCAGGAAACAAAGAGGCTCCTAAAGAATAATAATAAAAATAAGATAAAATAAAACAAAACCAGAATAGAGCAAAAAAAAAAAAAGGTATCTAAATTTTAACTTATGCCTCAATGATCTTCTGAACTTCTTTGTTTTTTGTTTTGTTTTTGTTTCTCTTTCTCTCTCTCTGTCTCTCTCTCTGTCTCTCTCTCTCTCTCTGTCTCTCTCTCTCTCTCTCTCTGTGTATGTGTGTGTGTGTGTGTGTGTGTGTGTGTGTGTGTGTGTGTGTGTGTATGTGTGTGTAAAACTCTGGCTGACTAGGAACCAGCTCTTGACCTCTAACCCGTAGAGATCCACCTGTCTCTGCCTCCTGAGTGCTGAGATTCAAGGCATGTGCCACCACCTCATTGGTGTCTGTTAATTTGGATCTTCTTTCTCTTTCATTTTGAGAGTTTGACTGAGAATTTCTTATTTAAAAAAATTAAAAATATTATTTTTAAAGAACCAACTATTTGTTTTATTTATTCTTTGTAATTTTTCTTTATTTCTTTCCATTTATTGATTTTGAATTTGGCTTATTTTTATTCTCTATGTGCACTAAGGTACATTGTTAAAGTATTTGTTTTATATTTTAATGAATTTTTAATATAGGCACTCATAGGTTTTAACTCACCTCCTTAGGACTGCTTTCATTGTATTCCATAGGTTTTATTATGTTGTATCTTCATTTTTATTTAATTGTAAGAATCTTTAATTTTTCCTTCTTGATATATTTGATGTGTCACTTATCATTTAATGGTATACTGTTCGATCTCTATGAGTCTGTATGTGTTCTGTGGTTTCTCCTGTACTGGCTTCTGGTTTTATTCCATTGTGATCAGATGGAATACAAATATTATTTCAACTTTCCTGTATTTTTAATATTTTCATTTCAGTGTATTACATATTCTATTTTAGAGATGCTCTACTTTATCTCTGATAGCATTTAAATCAAATGTTTCTCTGTTCATTTTTTTCTTGGGCTGATAACAGGCATTGGTGAGAGTCAGGTATTGAAATTTCCCAATATTATTGTATTGTATTTCATTTATGCCACTACATCTTTTGTAAGTTTAATGAAAATAGATTCATTGATGTTTAGTGGATATACATTTAGGATTGAAATATCCATTTGAAGAATTGTTTCTTAAATCAGGATGAAGTACCTCTGTTTCTTAATCTTCTCTTACTCATTTTTGTTTGGAGTTTATCATGTCATATAATAAACAATGACATTTGTTTCTTGATGGCATTTGTTTAGAACACCTTTTTCTGTTCTTTCACCCGAAGGTTACATCTAACTTTGATAGTGAGTTACATTTCTTGGAGGAATCAGATAGATCTTGTTTTTATAATCTAATCTACTTGTCAGTGTCTTTTAATTTGAGAATTGTGGCCAGTAATATTCAAAGTAGTATTGAAATATGTGTTTGATTCTGTCCTTTTATTGGGTTTGTTGTTTGGGTATTTTCTTATTCCTCATTTGCTTAACTATTTCTTAGTATGGTTTATTCTTTCTTGTAGCCTCTTAGATATGTTTAACTTTATGTTCAGTCTGAAAGCTTCTTTCAGGTGTTTTCTGTAGAAGAGGCTTAGTGTTCATGTTTGTTTTTATCAGACAGATTTCCATTTTCTCCTTCAATTATGTCAGGCAGCATTTGTGGATATAACTGATTGGCAGTTATCTTCAGAGCATAGCTGTTCCATGCCTTCCTCGCTCTTAAAATTTCTGCCGAGGAATCTGCTGTTATCCTGACGGATCTGCCTTTTTTCTTGCCATTTTTCTCTTGCAGCTTTTAATATTCTTTCTTCTGTATATTTAGTGTTGCAACTATAATATGGTGTGGGGAGGTTTTATATGCCTTGTCTGTTTGGTGTTCTAAGTGTCTCATATAACTGGATGCATATCCCTTCCCATAGATGAGACATTTTCTCTTATAATTTTATTGAATATATTTTCAATGCAGTTAGCAAGAAAAATTTCCCCTTCTATGCCCATGATTTGTAGGTCCAATCTTTGCATAATATCCCATAGATTTCAAATACTCTGTCCATACTTAAAAAATCTTTCTATTAATTCTTTGTGAAATTCACATCATGAGCCCCAATCTCACCTATGTCCCTATCCCTCCATATCCACCCTCTGCCCTTGCAACTCCCCCCAAAGAAAACAAAAATCAAAAACAAAACAAACAAACACAAACATTTTGCCATGGAATCTGCAATGTATCTGTGACACCATATATCCTTTTGCTCAATCAGATTTACTTGCAAGTATTCATTGTGGTGAGTCATGGTTTGAGGCTTCTGGCTTCTGATATCAATACTGTATCCTCACCAGGACTCCTCTTGTATATCCCGTTGTTGCCTGTGTCATGGAGATCCTTCAGCCAGGTCCTTCACTCCTTCTAGCAGATCATAGGTGGGGTAGATGTTGCAGTGGGCCAACTCAAAGCCCACGGAATATCTGAGCCTGGGTGGCCATCCCTCTCATACCCATGCCAGTGTGCTAGCTCTCCATTGCTGTAGGGCAAGGCCAGAACACCTACACATGCTCTTGTCTATTTATTTTTCTGATTCATGGACTTTGCCTACAAGTTCTGATAGACTTTCTTCCACGTGATTAATTATATTGGTGAGGCTTTCCACTCATTTTTTAATTTCTGTTTTGGAACTTTCCATTTCCAGTATTTCAGGAAGACTTTTTAAACCTCTTTATTGAATTACACTTTAATAGCTTGTACTGACTTCTTTATTTCATTGACCTAATTGTGTTCTTTGGGAATTCTTTCAAGGGTTTCCTTATATATGCTTTGATATCTTTGGACAAGCTTATAATCTTTTTAGTTCACTTTCATGAGAAGCCATGACTACAGGATTAGGAATTTTGGAAGAGTCATGTTGTCTTCATTTAAAAAAAAAAAAAACAAAACAAAAAAACCAAAAGACATTTCTTGTTTCCTTCTCCATTTGCATTTGTATATATAGGGTTAGGTGGTTGGTTGGGTTTTATATTTTTGAATCACTTTCATTCTACAGTACAAGTGTTTAGAGTGGGAGGGATCTGGCTAGTGTAAGGTTAAGATCATGTCTTATCCGTTTGACTAAGGGTCTTTCTCAATTCTTAGACTCTTAGTACAGGTGTGTGGGCCTCTGGCTCAATCCCGACTACTTTTCTGAGAATGTATTTTTGTTGTTGTTGTTGGTTTTTTTTTCCTTTATTTTTTATTTCTTCAAGTTACATCTCAATCGCAGTCCCCTCCCTATTCCCCTTTCCAGTCCCACCCTCCCACCCTCATCCCCCCATCCTCTTCCCTCTTTTTTTTCTTTTAAGTTTAAGGTATATCATATTTCCCCCTACAGTTTCCCCATTCAGTCCAACAAATGGCTCTTTCTCTTATAATTATAAATACAATACAGTACCACAGAGGTAATTAGGCCACAGTTATGAGGGTTATATGGCTTAACATACATTCCCAATGTCCAGACCATATGTATTTGGTACCTGACTTTAACATTCTACTATCTAACCGTCTCCATGAGTTTAAAGGTCTATATCTAACTCAACATTCATACTAACTTGCAACACAATTTTAAAAGTATCTTCTTAGATCTATAACACCCTCTTGACTCCTAAACAACTCAAAATTTAATTATGAGACTCTAGCTATCTGTTCTTCAACCACCTCAGAGACCAGAGAGGGATAAATATATCTGATTTTATAGGAAGTACAGGGCCTGCAGCTTCCAAAACTAAGAAATGACATACCTGTGGCTGCCTGGACAGTTCCCATTTTCTCTCCATACATTACAGCATCAATCTTCAGTCGTTTTGGCCTCATTTCTCTGACAGACGTTGATTGTAGAGCAGGGGTTATGAAGGACTTGCCTACCCCGTCTTGGCAGAGGTAGGCTGTCGACTTACCTGCTTCCAGGTTTTGTCCTTTTTGGACAGCATTCTTTCTATAGTTGGAGCAAGGGGCTTTTCCTACCAAGAGATAGGCTTGCGACTAATTCAATCATCTCCCACTGGAGATTCTTCGATGCTCATCTTCTACTTGGAGGAGAATAGGGGGTGCCATCAGGAGTTGATATGTCTTGATATAAAAAAATCTAAAGTTAGAAAACATCTTTGAATGCCATATTCTGCAGATCTCTTGAGGTTTTTGAAGAGGCCCTATCTATCTCTTACATTAGGGTAAGCAGATGTTGCTTGTCTCTTAACAGCTTTATTTCTGATTAGCTTAGAAAATAACTATAATAGGCTGTCATAGTACCTAACAAAATGACCAGCTTGCATAACTATTAGTTTGCATTTCTTAATTATCCTAAACAGTTTATGACAATTAGTAGTAAAAGACCGAAACATCACATTTCATTTTTTTTCTTTACCTCCTAATCCTTCTATCCCATTTCTCTGGGGTGGGGTGTCCTTATATAACAGTCCCTCATCTCAGTTGAGAGGTGGTATGAGGGCCAAGAGCCTCCTCATTCAGTGGGGGTCTACGAGGCAGTACCACCAGTGAAAAGTGTCTCATTGCCCGGGAGAGAGAACTAAAAAACAAATAAGCAGACAAATAGAAAGAAGACTAAAAAACAGAAAAAATATAAAAATATATAAAAAATAAATAAATAAAAATTAAAATTAAAATGTCTATGTCCAAGTTCCCTTTGGTGTGTTAGTTGTAGTATCAATACCTACCACTATATAGCTAAAATCCTACTATAAGTGAATAGATGCCATGTGCATCCTTCTGAGTCTGGGTTAGCTCACTCAGGATGACCTTTAATATTTCCATCCATTTGGCTGCAATTTGCATAATTTCATTTTTCCTGATAGCTGAATAATATTCCATTGTGTAGATGTACCACAGTTTTCTAAACCATTCTTCGGTTGAGGGACATCTGGGTTGTTTCCAGTTTCTAGCTATTACAAATAAGGCTGCTATAAACATAGATGAGGAAACTTCCTTATGATTCCGTGAAGAGGGATTTGGGTGTACACCCACAAGTGGTATGGCTGGGTCCTGAGGCAAAGCTATTCCAAGTTTTCTAAGATATCGCCAGACTGACCTCCATGGTGGTTGCACAAGCTGCATTCCCACCAGCAATGGAGCAGGGTACCACTTTCTCCACACCCTCGCCAGCATGTGCTGTCATTTGAGCTTTTGATCTTAGCCATTCTGACAGGTGTGAGATGGAATCTCAGAGTCATCTTGAGTTGCATTTCTCTGATGATTAAGGATGTTGAGCATTTCTTCAAGTGTCTCTCAGCCATTAGGGATTCCTCCTTTGTGAATTCTCTATTTTCTCCCAGTCTGTAGGCTGCCGTTTTGTTCGAATTAGAGTGTCTTTTGCCTTACAGAAGCTTTTCAGTTTCATGAGGTCCCATTTATTGATTGTTGATCTCAGGTCCTGAGCTGCTGGTGTTCTGTTCAGGAAGTTGTCACCTGTGCCAATTAGTTCGAGGGTTTTCCCGACTTTTTCTTCTAGTAGATTTAGTGTGACCAGCCTTATGTTAAGGTCTTTGATCCACTTGGACTTAAGTTTTGTACAAGGTGATAAATATGGGTCTAATTTCATTCTTTTACAAGTGGATATCCAGTTGGACCAGCACCATTTGTTGAAGATGCTGTCCTTCTTACATTCTGATGTTTTGGCTTCTTTGTCAAAAATTAGGTGGCCATAAGTGTGTGGGTCTATTTCTGGATCTTCAATTTGATTCCATTGATCTACTTGTGCGTTTCTATACCAATACCATACAGTTTTTACAACTATTGCTCTGTAGCACAGCTTGAAATCTGGGATGGTGATACCTCCAGATGTTTTTTTATTGTACAGGATTGATTTAGCTATTCTGGGCTTTTTGTTGTTCTATATGAAATTGAGACTAGCTCTTTCCAAGTCTATAAAAAATTGTGTTGGTATTTTGATAGGAATTGCATTGAATCTATATATTGCTTTTGGTAGGATGGCCATTTTTATTATGTTGATCCTACCTATCCATGAGCATGGAAGATCTTTTCATCTTCTAAAGGCCTCTTCCATTTCTTTCTTCAAGGGCTTGAAGTTCTTGTTGTACAGGTCCTTTACTTGCTTGGTTAGAGTTACACCCAGGTATTTTATGTTGTTTGTGGCTATTGTGAAGGGGGTTGTTTCCCTTATTTCTTTCTCAGCCCATTTGTTTGTTGTATAAAGAAGGGCTTCTGATTTTTTTGAATTAATTTTGTATCCAGCCACTTTGCTGAAGGTGTTTAACAGCTGTAAGAGTACTCTGGTGGAATTTTTGGGGTCGCTTATGTATACTATCATATCATCTGCAAATAGGGATACTTTGACTTCTTCGTTTCCAGTGTTTATCCCCTTCATCTCCTTTAGTTGTCTTATTGCTCTAGCAAGAACTGCAAGTGGTATATTGAAGAGATATGGTGAAAGTGGACATCCTTGTCTTGTCCCTGAGTTTAGAGGAAATGCTTCAAGTTTCTCTCCATTTAATTTGATGTTGGCCACTGGCCTGCTGTATATTGCCTTCATTATTTCTAGGTACGGTCCTTGTATGCCCGTTCTCTCCAGAACTTTTAGCATGAAGGGGTGTTGGATTTTGTCAAATGCTTTTCTGCATCTAGCGAGATTATCATGTGTTTTTTTTTTTTATTTCATCTTGTTTATATGGTGACTTACGTTGATGGACTTTCATATGCTGAACCATCTCTGCATTCCTGGGATGAAGCCTACTTGATCATGGTGTATGACACTTTTGATGTGTTCTTGAATTTGGTTTGCTAGTATTTTATTAAGTATTTTTGCATATATGTTCATGAGGGAGATTGGTCTGAAGTTCTCTTTCTTTGTTGGTTCTTTGTATGGTTTAAGAATCAGGGTGACTGTGGCCTCATAGAATGAGTTTGGCAATGTTCTTTCAGATTCTATTTTGTGAAAGAGTTTGAAAAGTATTGGTGTTAGCTCCTCTTTGAAGGTCTGGTAGAATTCTGTGCTAAAGCCTTCTGGCCCTGGGCTTTTTTTGTTTGGGAGATTTTAATGACTGTTTCTATTTCCTTATGGGTTATAGGGCTGTTTAATCTGTTTATCTGATCTTGATTTAGCTTTGGTAGGTGGAATCTATCAAGAAAATTGTCCATTTCACTTAAGTTTTCAGATTTGGTGGAGTATAAATTTTTAACGTAGGATCCAAATATTTTCTGGATTTCCTCAATGTCTGTTGTTATTTCTCCTTTTTCACTTCTGATTTTGTTGATTTGTGTTTTCTCCAACTGTCTTTTAGTTAATTTGGCTAATCATCTATTTTGTTGATTTTCTCGAAGAACCAACTCTTGGTTTCATTGATTCTTTGTATAGTTCTTTTTGTTTCTAAGTTGTTGATTTCAGCCCTAAGTTTGATGATCTCCTGCCTTTTGCTCCTCGTGGGAATGTTTGATTCTTTTTTTTTTCCAATTCACCCAGTTTAGCTGTTAATTCACTAATATGAGCTGTCACAATTTTCTTTTTGAAGGCACTTAGTGCTATGAATTTTCCTCATAGCACAGCTTTCATTGTGTCCCATAGGTTTGGGTATGTTGTGTCTTCATTTTCGTTGGATTTTAAGAAGTCTTTGATTTCCTTCTTTATTTCTTCCCTGACCCAGTGGTCCTCTAGTAAAGAGTTGTTCAATTTCCATGTGAGTGTAGACTTTCTGTTGATTCTTTTGCTATTGAAGTCCAGCTTTATTCCATGGTGGTCTGAAAAGATACAAGGGGTTATTTCAATATTTTTGTATCTGTTGAGGCTATCTTTGTGTCCAACTATATGGTCGATTTTGAAGAAGGTTCCACGAGGTGCTGAGAAGAAGGTGTATTCTTTTGTGTTTGGGTGAAACGTTCTGTAGATATCTGTTAGGTCCATTTGGTTCATGATCTCTGTTAGATTCATTATTTCTCTCTTTGGCTTCTGTCTTGATGATCTGTCCATAGTTGTGAGTAGGGTGTTGAAGTCTCCCACTATTAAAGTGTTTGGTTTGATGTGCGATTTAAGTTTTAGAAGCATTTCTTTTATAAGAGTAGGTGCCTTTGTATTTGGGGCATAGGTTTTCAATATTGAGATGTCCTCTTGATGGATATTTCCTTTAACAAGTAAATAATGCCCTTCTCTCTCTTTTTTTATTAACTTCAATTGGAAGTCTATTTTGTTTGATATTAGGGTGGCTACTCCAGCTTGTTTCCTGGGTCCATTTGCTTGGAAAACCTTTTCCCAGCCCTTTACTCTGAGATAGTGTTTATCTTCAATAGTGAGATGTGTTCCTTGTATATGGCAAAAAGATGGGTCTTCTTCACGGATCCAGTCTGTAAGTCTGTGTCTTTTCACTGGCGAGTTGAATCCATTGATGTTGATGGATATTAGTGACTAGGGGTTGTTATTTCCCATTATTTTGGTATAGCTGGTCGTCTTGTGTTTCTTTTTGTTTAGTTGCTGTGGCGGTTTCTATTTCCTCTGTTTTCTTGGGTATAGTTATCTTCTCTGTGTTGGAATTTTCCTTCTAGGATCTTCTGTAGGGCTGGGTTTGTGGGGAGATATTGTTTGAATTTGATTTTGTCATGGGATATCTTGTTTTCTTCATCTATGTTGATAGAGAGTTTTGCTGGGTATAGTAGTCTGGCTGGACACCTATGTTCTCTCAGGGCTTGTAGGACATCTGTCTAGGCCCTTCTAGCTTTTAAAGTTTCTGAGGAGAAGTCAGGTGTGATTCTGATGGGTCTGCCATTGTATGTGACTTGGCCTTTTTCTCTTACAGCTTTTTCTATCCTTTCTTTGTTCTCTACATTTGGAGTTTCTATTATTATGTGGCGAGAGGAGGTTCTTTTCTGATCTAATCTGTTTGGTGTTCTGTAAGCCTCTTGGATTTTTACTGGCATCTCTTTCTTTAGGTTTGGGAAGTTTTCTTCTATGAATTTCTTGAAGATACTTCCTGGACCATGGAGTCGGGAGTCTTCTCTTTCCTCTATGCCTATAATTCTTAGTTTCCGTCTTTTCATTGAGTCTTGATTTCTTTGATGTTGTGGGTGAGAGATTTTTTAGCTTTCTCATTTTCTTTGGATATTGTACTGATTTCTTCCATCGAATCTTCTGTGCCTGGGATCCTGTCTTCCATCTCTTGCGTCCTATTTTTGATACTCACATCTGTAGTTCCTGTTCTCTTCCCTTGATACTCCATTTCCTCTTTTAACTCTGACTGTGTTTTCTTTATGGTTTCCATTTCTATTTTCATGTCTTGAATGGTATTGTTCGTTTTGTACATTTCCTTCTCCAGTTTGCTTGTTTTTGCCTGGAAGTCTTTCATTGCTCTGTGCTTTTCCTGTTCAAGCTGTGTCAACTTGGCTAGGAGCCCTTTAATGGTGTTATTCGTTGTTTTGACTTGTAAAATTGTGGCTTCTTTGAATTCCTTCATAGATTTAAGTTCTTCTTGAAGGGACTCTATCATTTTCCATAATGTAGAATTGTCATTGTTTTCATGTGTTTCAGCTGTGGTGACGTGGTTCGGGCTGGATGGAATAGCGTTGCTTTTTTTGTTGGAGTCATTTCACTCTGTTTTTTTCTTGTCTGGGTCCTCTGGCCATGTGGAATTTTTTCGCTGTCTTCTGTACTTGGGTCCAAAGGGGGCGCTTTGGTGTAGGAGTCGAATTGTCTTACTCCACCCCTATAAGTTGAGTCATTCAGCCCTGCCTCCTAGTTGGAGACCTAACTAATCCAGGTGATGGAGCTGTGTACACGTAAGCTCTGGTTCCCAGCCGGAAGGGCCAGTACTAGTACAAAAGTCCAATATACGACAGTTTCAAATATCTTGCAGTTTGCCTGGGTTTGGTTCCTGTGGTGTGTAAATCTGCCCTTCACCCCCCAATAGCCTTGCCACTCCCGCAGCTTGGAAACTGGCCAGTGACGTCACAGCAGTGGATTGCAATCTGCAGTCTGAAGGCACTTTGCAGTGGAGCTGCGCTCCCTTCCAAGGGTCTCAACCTTTCGCCAGATAGCTGGATTGTCTGTGCGAGACCTGGGGGTGCCCAGCAGGATGGGGATTATCTCTGTGTGGGATCTGAATCTGCCTGCTGGGTATTAAATTGGAATTTACCCGGCATCTCTCCTGGTGGGGGATGGGGGGATCCTGATTCCCGGGTCCAGTGGCTTCCTTGCGTGTCTGAGAGTGGGAAGGAGCCTCCTGCCCAGGGACTCTCAGTGGTCCCTGGGTAGTTGGGTGAGATCTAGAGGAAGTCGAGCCATTTGTACAGCGTCCTGCAACACTTGCCGCCCTGTGACTGTTAACCACGAAATCAAAATACGTCCGCCCAGGCCGCCGCCATCTTGGATCCCCCTGAGAATGTATTACTGTCTCCAAAAATAATCCTTTTCAAAGGATATTGTTTCTTCCCATACAGATACAGTAATAGTCAAAGAGTAAAATGGTCACCAGTTTAATTCTAACCCTTATAAGAAGTAAAGTAACATTGATAGTAGTGTTTTGTGTACTAAGACATTCTTTACTGTGGGTGTGAATGAAAAGGAAAAGAACAGAGTAAGATTAATGATTAGTATTGGGATGACAGTAAAAGAATTGGGGGTAGACAGAAAAAGGAGAACTGTAGGGATGGGGGATGAGATAGGTCAGGCTAAAAGTAGAATGAAAAATAAGAGTCAAAGAAATGCAAGCATAGAACCTGCAATTCTGAGACAAATGTAGACCTGTGCCACTGTCTAGACTTCAGGATATAGAACAGGGAGCTTGGCTTTAGATTTGACAAGTTATAGTTCATAGAAGACCAGGAATAGTCAATTTGTTGACTAGGCTGAGGACTTTTTTTTTTTTTTCTAACAAAGTCTTCTTGGGGCTGGAGATTTGGTTCTGAGGTTGAAGAAACATGTTACTTTTTCCAGAGGACCAGAGTTCAGTGTCCAGAACCTACAGCCATCTGTAACTTCAGTGACACACCCTCTTTTGACTTCCACTAGGTTTGGTACACATGTGGCATTCACACTTATGGACACATACTTATGCTCAATTTAAAAAGAAATGCTTAAAAACAAATGTCCTCTCCTTGATGTTCTGGTCTAGTGCCAAATGGAGGGTGTTCTAGCTGCTTCCCCTCCTACTAGTGCTGTGTGCAGCTGTTGATTTCACCCCTCCTCTTTTTCTGCCCTTGAAAGTGTCTATTACTGAAAGTAGAGTGCACAGTTTTTTTTTAGGCAGTCTTAAATCATGGGTCTTTCTCTGTGTTGGGATCCTTGTTTTGAGCAGGGAATTCCCCAAAATCCTTCTGGTATGAACTCTTGACTTTCTCCTGTTCTCATCTATGAAGTTTCCTATTTTACTGACTATCATGGAGATGCTTTGGGTTTTAGCCCAGCTCTTCCAATAGCTGTTATCCTGTTTGTCCAGAGTCAATCAGACCATGGTGATGTCTCTTCTGCCTTCTTCAATCCTTCATAATGTCTTGGTTGCTCCATTGATGATAAGGTGTTCCTCCTTGTGTGTATACATTTTTAACATGAAATCTATTTTCTTTGATCACATAGCTATTCTAGCTGTCCTGTGTTTAATGTTGTCACTGTATTACTTTACATTCAACCCCTTTACTTTTGGTTGTGCTTCTTATTGAGAGCCAATAGTTGGATCTTGCTTTTGTAAGCATTTCTCCAAACTTGGCCTTCTAAGTTCAGTATTGATGTTTGTATATTTAGTGTAATCATTGTTGCAGTTTTGTTCATAGCTGTCATTTTCTATTTATTTATGTGCTTTGTTCATCTTTTGCATTTTGTGATCTCCTTCATGACAACTCTGAATATCAGACTCCCTTCTCACATATCAACACAAAGACACGCACATACACACACATACAAAACCAAGTTTTTTTTCTTGCTGTTTGTGGTTATTTGTTTTATGAATTTTCTGTAACAATATTAAAATGTCTATTCAGGACTGAATGAGGGGAAATTATGGTGACATGAAGAGATAAGAAGCCTCTTCTAGTCTTCATACAACCTTCTGCTATCTCATACTAAAGAATTCCAACACAGTTAACAAAATTTACTGTAAAGATGGCCTACAAGGAGACAATATGCCTTTTATGTAGAGATGTTTTCAAGTAAAATTGCTCAAATTACAGTAAACTGTGCTTAAGACTTGAGCAAATTTGACTCAAATATGGCTTTACTCATTTTCTAGATTTTTCTTTTTGAGATTTTCACAAAAAAAAAACTTAAATGCACCCCCCCCCCCGACATACATTCCTTGCTCAGGGTTTTCCTAAGACATAAAGGGACTTCTAGTTTTCCAGGAATATTTCAAAAATTTTCAAAGCTCTCTGTTAACATTTCAATCTTTGTATTTTCCTTTTAGGTTTCTGGAGAAACCTTTCATTTTCTCAACTTCTATCTCCACATCAGGCAGCTACGTGGTAAACAATTGCCTCTGATTGTTTTTATGGACAGATGTCCCAAGGTAGGGATTCTTATACAATTGAGCTCTGAGTAGGGTAGCCCATGATAAGCCCTTAGAATGGCCAGAGCACTGTAGACTGAGAGGTCCCCTAGGGGTGGGGCTTTTTGTAGTGCTCTGAATCCATTTGGCATCCTCCAGTGCTAAATTGGTCTTTCTTACAACTACCCTGGTAGGAAGATAGTCACTTTTCAAGGCTGCAGAGCTGGGGGAGAGAGAAATGGGGACAGCATAATCTAAGTGGCAGTCTCCCTGCTTTCAATGGGATTTGCAAGTGTTGTCTTAATAAATGCTTCTCTAACTATGGCAAACCTTTCAGTACCACCCAGCATTTTCAAAAAAGCTGTTTTTAAACAATGTCTTGCCACTTTTATCACTGTTTTCACTGGGGAACAAATTTTTAGATCCCCTCTCTGCTGGTACACAGATGCTTCTCCCCTCTTGGTGATTTTAAGGCTTAACTTCAACATCCTCTTTTCAAGAAGTCTATCCTTTACATGTAAGCGTCATTAAATACTCCAGTTCTTATAGCATCCAGGACATATCCTTCCATAACAACCTTTTGTTAAGGGGAATGATAGGTTCCCTTCTTTCTCTTCACTCACGATTAAATAAGTCCTTTAAGAGCTAGAACGGCTTGCATGATGATTGGTATTGTCAATCTCATTGAATCCAGAATCACTTATGATGAAAGCCAATGGGCACACTTATGAGGAAGGGTGTGGTTAGGTCGTGCTTATATGGGAAGTTATATTTATATCAATTGAGATGGGAAGAGCCACCCACTGTTGGGGTACCAGTCCCTAGCTGGGATTTCTGGATTATAAAAGTGGAAATGGAGCTAAGCAGTGGAATGCATTCATGTTCTCTACTCTATGATCATGGATATAATATGACCAGCTGGTTCAAGCTTCAAGCTGCATTGACTTCCCAGCCATGATGAACTGTACCTTTGAACTGTAAGCCACAATAAGCCCTTTCTCCTGTAAGTTGCTATTGTCATGGCATTTTTATCACAGTGATGGGAAAAGAAACTAAGAAGGTGACTGATAACTACATAGTCCTCTTTTTAATAACATCTCTCATTGAACTTATTCGCCTGGTTTCTTTTTTCTTATGTATTTTCTATTTTCTTTTATTCTAAAATTTTTTTAAATACTTTATTTTTTTTTCTTCAAGTTACATCTCAGTAA
>CAJQZJ010009649.1:1425419-1474555 GCA_907164525.1 Lophiomys imhausi | reverse complement strand
TTGATTTAGTTTTGGTAGGTGGAATTTATCGAGGAAATTGTCCATTTCACTTAGGTTTTCAAATTTAGTGGAATATAGATTTTTAAAGTAATGCCCGAATATTTTCTGGATCTCCTCAATGTCTGTTGTTATTTCTCCCTTTTCATTTCTGATTTTGTTGATTTGTGTTCTTTCCCTTTGCCTTTTAGTTAATTTGGCTAGGGGTCTGTCTATTTTGTTGATTTTCTCAAAGAACCAACTCTTGGTTTCATTGATTCTTTGTATAGTTCTTTTTGATTCTAAGTTGTTGATTTCAGCTCTAAGTTTGATGATTTCCTGTCTTCTGCTCTTCTTGGGAGTGTTTGTTTCTTTTTTTTTCCAATTCACCCAGCTTAGCTGTTAGTTCACTAATATGAGCTGTCACAATTTTCTTTTTGAAAGCACTTAGTGCTATGAACTTTCCTCGTAGCACAGCTTTCAATGTATCCCATAGGTTTGGGTATGTTGTGTCTTCATTGTCGTTGGATTTTAAGAAGTCTTTGATTTCCTTCCTTATTTCTTCCCTGACCCAGTGGTCATCCAGTAAGGAGCTGTTCAATTTCCATGTGTGTATAGGCTTTCTGTTGATTCTTTTACTGTTGAAGACCAGCTTTATTGCGTGGTGGTCTGATAAGATACAAGGTGTTATTTCAATTTTCTTGTATCTACTGAGACTATCTTTGTGACCAATTATGTGGTCGATTTTGGAGAAGGTTCCGTGGGGTGCGGAGAAAAAGGTGTATTCCTTTGTGTTTGGGTGAAACGTTCTATAGATATCTGTTAGGTCCATTTGTTTCATGATCTCTGTTAGACTCAATATTTCTCTGTTTGTCTTCTGTCTTGATGATCTGTCCATTGTTGTGAGTGGGGTGTTGAAGTCTCCCACTACTAATGTGTTGTGATCGACGTGCGCTTTAAGTTTTAGAAGTGTTTCTTTTACGAAAGTAGGTGCCTTTGTATTTGGGGCATAGATGTTCAGTATTGAAATTTCCTCTTGATGAATATTCCCTTTAATGAGTATATAGTGCCCTTCTTTGTCTTTCTTCATTAACTTCAGTTGGAAGTCTGTTTTGTTTGATATTAGGATGGCTACTCCAGCTTGCTTCCTGGGTCCATTTGCTTGGAAAACCTTTTCCCAGCCCTTTACTCTGAGGCAGTGTCTATCTTTCGTAGTTAGATGTGTCTCTTGTATACAGCATAAGGAAGAGTCTTGCTTGCGGATCCACTCTGTAAACCTATGTCTTTTTATTGGGGAGTTGAGTCCATTGATGTTGATGGATATTAGTGACCTGGGGTTGTTATTTACCATTAGTTTGGTATAGGCGCTGGTTCTGTTCCTCTTTTGGTTTAGTTGCTGATGGGTTTTCTATTCCCTTTGTTTTCTTGGGTGGAGTTTTCTTCTCTGGGTTGGGATTTTCCTTCTAGGATTTTCTGTAGGGCTGGGTTTGTGGGTAGATATTGTTTAAATTTTATTTTGTCATGGAATATCTTGTTTTCTCCATCTATGTTGATAGAGAGTTTTGCTGGGTAAAGTAGTCTGGCTGGGCATCTGTGATCTCTTAGGACTTGTAATATATCTGACCAGGCCCTTCTAGCTTTTATCGTTTCTGGGGAGAAGTCAGGTGTAATTCTGATGGGTCTGCCATTGTATGTGACTTGACCTTTTTTCTTACAGCTTTTAATATTCTTTCTTTGTTCTGTACATTTGGGGTTTCAATTATTATGTGGCGAGAGGAGTTTCTTTTCTGGTCTAATCTGTTTGGTGTTCTGTATGCCTCTTGGATTTTTATTGGCATCTCTTTTTTCAGGTTTGGGAAGTTTTCCTCTATGATTTTGTTGAAGATAATTCCTGGACCTTGGAGTCGGGAGTCTTCTCTTTCCTCTATACCTATAATTCTTAGGTTCCGTCTTTTCAATGAGTCCTTGATTTTTTGGATGTTGTGGGTGAGAGATTTTTTAGCCTTCTCATTTTCTTTGGATGATGTACTGATTTCTTCCACTGAATCTTCCATGCCTGAGATCCTGTCTTCCGTCTCTTGCATCCTATTGTTGATACTCACATCCGTAGTTCCTGTTCTCTTCCCTTGGTTCTCCACTTCCTCTTTTAACTCTGACTGTGTTTTCTTTATTGTTTCTATTTCTATTTTCATGTCTTGTATGGTTTTGTTCGTTTTGTACATTTCCTTCTCCAGCTTGCTTGTTTTTGTATGAAAATCTTTCATGGCTTTTTCCTTTTCCTGTTCAAGCTCTGTCACCTTGGCTTGGAGCTCTTTAATGGTGTTGTTCCTTGTTTTGATTTGTAGAATTGTGGTTTCTTTGAATTCCTTCATAGATTTAAGTTCTTCTTGCAGGGACTCTATCACTTTCCATACTGCAGAATTGTCAATGTTTTCATGTATTTCTGTTGTTGTGTGGTCATCCGAATTGGATGAGCTCTGGTGGTTCTGCTTTGTTGGAGTCATAATTCCTTGATTTCTATTTTTTTTGACCTTTCGCCATTGGATGCATTTAGCTGTCTTTTTTCTGTGCTTGGAACCACAGTGGATGATTTGGTGCAGGGGACGAGTTACTTGGCTATCTGCAGTTGCTTACAGGGGGATTTCAAGGTCACTGTGGTTTTAATGGCCAGAGGCACTGTGATCTGGTGCAGCCTATTCCCAGGTTGTGAGTAATGGACCAGGATTGTTTCACTGCTCCCAATTTAGACTTCTCTATGTTGCACTCTGAGTTATCAGCCTGTAATGGTTCTGATGGTATGGGCCTGTTTGCCCAGGCACAGATTCTGTGGGCTTTGTTTGTCTTCCCGGAGGCTGACAGGGTCTGGCTCCACACCTGATATGTCTGGATTTTCCAGGATACAGCTATGGTCCCGATTTCTGGTTTCTCTTTAGTCTTCTCGCCACAGGGCTGGACCCTGTGCCTGATTTCCTTCCTGTGTGCGCCGCCACAGGTCCTGTGGGTACCCCAAGCCCCGGATCCTCCGGCTGCCTGAGTGCACCTCTCGTCCCAGCAGCTCCGCCCTGGGTGCACGGACCCCTGGTCCCACCCACGCCTGTCTCTCTCCCCAGATGACCTGCCGTGGACTGGCGGGGATTTGGCCCTGCCAGCCGTGCTTGCTCCCCAGCTGCGCAATCGTGAGTGTGCGAGATTTCGCTCCTCCCGCCTGCTTTTGTGTTCCCGCTTCCTGCGCTCTCTCGGAACCTCCCGCCCTCTGCTTCACGAGCGGCTGCAGACCACCTGCTGAGCCCCCTGTTTGTTCCTTGCTAAGGCTTCCACTATCTCGCAACCTTTTCTAAGTGGGTATAAGTTCAAACTGATGTGTGGGGAGCCCAATAGGACAGCGATCTATGGCCAAGTGGACCCTGATTCTGCCTGCTGTAAGTTGGGAACGATCTTACCAGGCGCCTCACCAAATGGGAGTTCCCGAATCCCCAGTTTAGTGGCCTCCATGTCTGTGAGAGATGGGGAGAGCCTTGCCCTGGGACTTTTAACAGTCCCTTGGGAGCTGTGTGCGTTCCCAGGGGGGGGGGGTCTAGCCCCTCCGGTTTTTGCACAGTGCCCAGTAACTCTGTGTTTTTTATGGCTCTTTTTTCCCCGCGTTCAGAATGCGTCAGTGTAGGTCGCCGCCATCTTCGCTCCCCTCTAAAATTTTTTAATAAAAACATGCTGATAATAGTAAAGACTTGAGTTTATAACTGAGAAGACTCTGGGATAGGGAAATACTTTAAAAGCTCAGATTTATATTGTATTTGACTTCATGTAGTTAATAGGTTTATTGTAAAAATTTTGGTTCTGAGATTCCTAGCTTCAGATCTCTAAAAAAATGTCTATTTTTAATTTTAAACATGAAATTGTGAGTTTGGAAATAGAAGTAGCCAAAGAAGAACAATGAAGCACACTTTCATTATAACCACCCTTTTTGCATGATCACTATGGGAGGGTATGCCTATTTCTCAGAATGTTTTCTAACTCAGATATCACCTTGACACTCAGCTCTTGCCAATGTGGTCTCATAGTCTAAATCCATAGCCTTGTTTCTGAATGAATTTGCCCCATTTTCTGTGCCTTGTCTCTTGATCTTCAAGTTGTGAAGAATCATTTATGCCAAAGTGCTGTGAGTAAAATAAGTGTGTCAAAGGACCTAATTCTCGGTCAACGAAGCCTTTGACCACGTTAAGTTCCAGGAGTTGATGATGGAGGCTCTGCTTGGTCTTCTTAGAAGGTACCAAGTTCTTCCCTTTCTATGAGGAGCACAATGAGTACCTGAGTACACAGCCTCTTTTGTCATGAATTTGTGGCATTAAATAGAAGGCAAAGAAATTGAGACAAAGAAAAAGGTGATTGTGAAGATATTTAATTTCTTACTCTCACACCCATCCCCATCTACCTAGGAAGGTTAGCGTGGTATTCTAATGGGTCTGCAGCCTTTTCAGATGCTGCTGAAAGAATCCATACTATGTCCCTCATTATCTTTTGTAGCCATGGTGTTGAGCTCAGCAACTCAGAGCCTCCAGTCTGTTCTTCATGGGGAAAAATGGAAGTAATATAAATTAACTTGTTCCTCCTCTAGAGAAAACAGGAAGGCTGGGCTGGTGACTTTTGGTCAAGAGATCATCAAGTTAATAAAGACTTCCTCTCGGCCACCTGATTCTACATTCTAAAGAAATACCCATGATTTTTAGAGGACCAGTTTATAAGATAAGCACACTGTACTTTTGAATAAATGAGTCACTCACAAATACACTTTTATCAAGTTGCTTACTTTTTACTTCTTTTAAAACCATGTTCTCTAACAAATATAATTTCAGTAGAGTTTGCAGCACTAACTTTGAAGTTGTAATGAAGCTGTTACTGGGGTGTGAAGGATTAAGGCAAAACGTTAGTGATTAATAATAGAAACTGGCAGGGATTGAGAAGTTTAAGAGTTCTCATTGTTAATAGTGAGTGAATTTAGTTGAAGCAGGTCAGACCCAGCTAAATTTAGAGCCATATCTTCAATTTCTATACAATGGAATTAAAATTAGGAATACGTCTCGAATGTACTGAACATCTTTCTTTTTATAGCAAATGGTACTTTTTATGCTTGTCATTTTTTTTAAATTGTTATAGCTCATGGCATAAAACGAAGGAATCCTAATCAGTAAACAATCTATTTTGAGTTAAGATCTAGAAATAAGACAGATAACCATGAGAAGAAGCAAAAAGCTAATGAGAAAAGAGAATATTCTGCTAATTGTGACATTGTTTACAACCTTTGAAAGAATTATTCAGTAGATTTCTGAAGTTAAAGGTTATATTATACTCTCTAATCCTAGTAATGTCCTCTATTTCTAAATGAAAAGTATAAGAATTGTCAAGTTAAAAACTCAAATGACTTGAGTAGTTTAATTATCTCATTGATCCAATGTAGTGCCTTGGTTTTATAAACTATTAAACAGAACAAAGCTATTTGAGTCAATTTTGGTGCCTTAAAAATGCATTTATTGGTTCCACTTCTGGAGACAGAGAAGTCCAAAATCAAGGTGCTCACTGATCTGGTGTCTGTGAGGTCCTGCTTCCTAACTTGCAGATGGCCACCTTCTCTTTGTACCCTACAGAAATCAAGAAAATTGGAAATTGATGGCATTAGTCTCCTCCATGAAGGTTTCATCCACATGATCTATGAATTTTCCAAAGGCCCTGGCTTCTGATATCATCACTTTGGGTATGCATAGGTGCTTGTGGTGGTATAAACACCATTTAGCCCACAATATACATATCTATAAAGAAGTGTGGAACAGCTTTAGATTTAGCCAGAGCTACGAGTTTCTTAGAATTTGAGAGGGCCTAGACACAGAGAAGTGATGGGATGGTTTGTTCCCATTAGAAACAGAAGAATCTATGTAGAATTATGATGAATTTCTTTCAAAGTTAAAAAAAATGAGCTGGAGGGAAAACTGGAGCTACAGAGCTCCTTTCAAAAATGTTTTACAGCTCAGCGTTAGAGTGTTGTAAAGATAGTGCTCTATGAGAGAGTCAGAGGAGCTGCTGTTGATGGACCTCTCATTAGGATTAGGAATCCTTGCTGCCCAGTATAGAGGTCCACAGAGCAGAGCAGAACTCTGAGGTAAGGTGGTGGAGAACAGCCTGTCTTTTCTTTGGTAGAGAGATGTCAGTGGTGTCATGCTCTGCCAGGCCTGATGTCATGCAATGATAAGGTATAGGAGGTTAAAGGGGGAGACGCTGAGAACAAGTCCCCAGAGGAAAAGAGAAGTGGCCAAGGTGATTAGAGGATAAGAGCAGAAACCAAAGGACCAGAAGAAGCTGTGAGTCAGCTGCATTTCCTTGACTGTGCCTGGTAGCTCAGTTGTCAGAGGTGTCCTGAATCTTCCAGACAGATCTTTGGACGTTGGAGACCTTTGAGATAGATGACAGAGAAAGAAGAAGCAAGAATAATGACAGTAGAAGCCACTGTGTGTCTGAAGGGGGGAATGTGATGAGTATTCCAAGAACTTCGGAGAACTTTCAGAAGGGTACTGGGATTTTGAAGTGGAGCCAGAGCCATATAAAGGTGTCTGGGGGCACAGGCAGAGAACATGGTGTGCATCTCTGAGCCCACACTTTTTTGTCACTGTGATGAGTGAGGCAAAGGGAGACTCTACAGAAATTAAGAAAAAATGTGCAGAAGCTCTCAAAATAATCATGTGTCAGGAGAATTAAGAACTAGAAGATTGTGCTTACACTTAGCATCTTTCTTCATGTTTTGATGCAGGCTTCCTGACAAGCTGTTTTCATTTATTTAAGTTTTTATATGTACACGTGTGTACGCATGTCAGTGTGTTTTCGTGAGCATGAATGTATGCACGTCCACACATGTGCATGTGAGGCCAGAGGTTCATTTGGGGCATCATTTCATGAGAATGTACCTTGTTTTTTTTGAGACTGCATCTCTCCTGTTGCCCTGACCCATCTGGTCAGCAAGCCTCAGGGATCCTTATGTCTCTGCATCTGCCATACTGGGATTAGAAAAGCACAGCTTCTTAAATGTGTATTCTGGTGTGAGCCAGCTCGGAGGTTCATGATTACAGGGTATGTACTTAGCCGACTACGATAACTCCTAGTCCTGGCTAGCTGGATTTAGAGGACTCAGTGTGATCCTTATTGCCTACTTGAAGGAAATGGTCATTGAAGGGAATAAAAATTATTAAGAGACCCCCTAAGTCGGCAGTAGGGCCAGGCCAGCTTCCAGGTCCCAGGAACTTAGCTGACCATAAAAAGGGTAAAACCAAGAATAAAGGTCAATTGGGCCTCAGGCCCCCAGGGTTTCAGGAACTGGCTGACCACAAAGTAGATAACAAAACAAGATTAGATTCATTCCTGAGAAAAGCAGATGTAGAATGTTCCCCGCTGACTAACTAATGGGCTGGTACATTCCACCTGTATTTCGCCTCCCCCGTGGGTTGTGGTAAACAATGGGCTGGGCTGGTACTTCCCACCTGTAATTTCCCCCACCCCCTTAATCTGTGGTGCTCCCCTATAAAATAGTCTACTTTCCCCCAAATCGTGGTCACGGCTCCTACCCCTGCGTGGGATATGAGTGGCGTCCTCAGTGCACTGAGCCTCCCCTTCCCCCCTTCCCCCCCTTCCCCCCGAAATAAACCTCTTGCGATTGCATCAAGATGGTCTCTTGCGAGTTTTGGGGCGGCCGTGATATCCTGAGCGTCGGGTGAGGAACTTCCCTCCCCCGGGTCTTTCATTTGGTGCATTGGCCGGGAATTTGTGGCCATCCCAATCTCCACAAGAACCCACTTGGAGGTGAGATTTCTGTGTCTTGGGCCTATTTCTGTTGTCTGTTTTGTGAGATTTCTGTCTCTGTGTCCTGGGTTTGTCTCTGTTGTCTGGTCCTGTTATATGGTTTGAGAAAAAGTTAAAAGTTGTCTGGTTTGTGAGATTTCTATCTCTGTGTCCTGGGTTTGTCTCTGTTGTCTGGTTCTGTTATATGGTTTGCGTTAAAAGTTGGCTTCGCGAAGGTTGTTTTCGGTTTGACAGCCTTTTCTGTCTCGTGAGGAGACAGATGGGTGATCAGGCAGACGTGCTAGCGGATCAGTGGCTGTAGCCCTGGGAGATGTCCCAGGAGGACAGGGACCCCAGGGACGCCTGGGAGGGTCCCATCTGGGTGCCGGGGAGGATACAGTGGTCCTCTTGAGAGAGGGTACACGAGAGACCTTCTGGCCGTCTGTTTTTCTGGAGTGGTGCCGGCAGTTGAGAGTGAAAAGGATTTTTCGTAGTGTTTTTCTGTGTATCTTATGTTTATGTTTTATGTTACTTGGGATAATGGGACAGACTGTAACAACTCCTCTAAGTTTGACACTGGATCATTGGACTGAAGTTAGAACTAGGACTCATAATTTGGCAGTTGAGGTTAAAAAGAGACCGTGACAGACTTTTTGTGCTTCGGAGTGGCCTACTTTTGATGTCGGGTGGCCACCCGAAGGGACTTTTGACTGGACCATTATTTTTGAGGTAAAAACTATTGTCTTTAAGGAAAGACCAGGGTCTCATCCCGATCAACAGCCATACATTACTGTTTGGCAAGACCTGGTCCAGAACCCACCCCCATGGGTAAAACCTTGGGTGAGAGAAAGGAAGCCAGGCTCCTGAGCCCTGGCTTCCCATGGCACAGAGCCTAAATCAAAACAAAAGCCAGCTTCGGAAACAACACCTTCGGCTCCGCCTAAGATCTATCCTGAGATGGAGGAGCCACCCGAGTGATCGAGCCCGCCGCGGACACCCCCCTCCCTCCAGCCACCCCAGGCATCCCCACACCAGCCCTGGCTCTGGCCGAGCCTGGAACTACAAGGAGCAGAGTGGGGAGGGCCGGCAACTGGCACTCGGAGCCAGAGAGGGTTGAGTCCAGAGGGACCCGATTCCACTGTGGCTCTACCCCTCCGAATGGTTGGGTCCCTGTGGACCCACCAGCTTTTCAACCCTTAAAATATTGGCCTTTCTCCTCGGCTGATTTATATAATTAAAAAACTAACCACCCATCTTTCTCTGAAAACCCTGCTAGTCTTACAGGTTTGGTGGAATCCCTGATGTTTTCTCACCAAGTAACCTGGGATGATTGCCAGCAGCTTTTGCAGGTTCTCTTTACTACAGAGGAGAGGGAGAGAATTCTCTTGGAGGCACAAAAGAATGTCCCAGGAGACAATGGGACCCCCCACTACCCTCCCGAATAAGATCGATGCTGAGTTCCCCTTTGATCGACCAGATTGGGACTTCAACACGGCTACAGGTAGGGAGCGGCCAACAGTTTTTCCGCCGGACTCTAGTGGCAGGTCTCAGAGGTGCGCTCGGCACCCCACCAATTTGGCCAAGGTAGGAGGAGTGCTTCAGGGTCTTGTTGAGCCACCGTCCGTATTCCTTGAGAGGTTGATGGAGGCCTACAGGTGGTATACTCCCTTTGACCCACCTCTGAGGGACAATGAGCTGCTGTGGCTATGGCCTTTATAGGAATCTTGTTAGAGAGGCAGAGAAAGTGTATCATAAGAGAGAGACTGAGGAAGAGAAACAAGAAAGAAAAGAGAAAAAAAGGAGAGAGAGAAAAGAAAGAGAGAGGACAGGCGGGATTGCAAACAAGAAAGAAACTTGACTAGGATACTGGCCACAGTTGTAGGAGATAGAGAGAGAGAGAGAACAGGGCCTAGACAGACAGGGAACCTGGGCAACAGAAGACCTAGACCAAATGGGAATAGAGAACAGAGACGACATTCACAGACAGGGCATCTTGGTTCCCTGCCAGTCACCATGGAACACCCCCCTGTTACCGGTAAAGAAGCCAGGCACTAATGATTACAGGCCAGTCCAAGATTTAAGACTCTGTTCTAGATCTAAAGGATGCTTTTTTTCTGCTTGAAGTTACATCCTGACAGCCAACCCATCTTTGCCTTCGAATGGAGAGATCCTGACACTGGACTGGTGGGACAGTTAACTTGGACTAGATTGCCACAAGGATTCAAAAACTCCCCTACCCTCTTTAAAGAGGCTCTTTATCGGGATCTGGCCTCCTTCAGAGCTAAAAATCCTCAGCTAACATTGTTAAAGTACGTCGATGATTTACTCTTGACAACATCAACTAAACCTAAATGTCTCCAAGGAACTAAGAGGCTGCTGACGGAACTTGGTGAGTTGGGGTATCGGGCTTCTGCTAAGAAGGCTCAGTTGTGTAAAACTGAGGTCACCTATCTGGGATACACCCTGAGAGATGAAAAGCGATGGCTGATGGAAGCCAGGAAAAAGACTGTCACCTAGATTCCTGTCCCGACCACCCCGCGCCAGGTAAGAAAATTCCTGGGCACTGCTGGTTTTTGTAGACTATGGATTCTGGGTTTCACTACGCTGGCAGCTCCCTTATTTCCCCTCACCAAGGAGGGAGGAGGGTTCACCTGGACCTCTGAACATCAGAAGGCCTTTAAAGATGTCAAAAAGGCCTTGTTAATGGCACCAGCTTTAGCCCTACGGGATTTAACCAAGCCTTTCACTCTATATGCGAATGAAAGGACAGGGGTTGCCAGAGGCGTTCTTACTCAGACTTTAGGACCTTGAAAGAGACAGGTAGCCTGCTTATCTAAGAAACTGGATCCTGTTACAAGCAGATGGCCCACATGCCTGAAAGCTATTGCGGCTGTGGCCTTACTTGTCAAAGATGCTGCTGATAAACTGACTTTGGAACAGCACATTACAGTGGTGGCACCCCATGCCCTTGAGAACATTATCCGGCAGCCCCCTGACTGGTGGATGCTAAAATGACCCACTACCAGAGCCTATTATTGACTGAAAGGGTGATATTTTCCCCCCTTCCCCCGGCCGTCCTGAATCCTGCTACTCTACTACCTGAGGTGGATGACTGCTGCCCTGACATCCTGGCAGAAGAAACAGCTTCATGGTTGAAGGGTCGGCTGGAAAATCACCTTGTGGTATGGTTAAAACAGAGGATGGTAAAAGAGTCCTGCCTCAGAAAAAAGATATGAGTATGTCACCAATTTACACCGTCTGACTCACCTGGGGGGGGGAACTACAAGAGATAGTAAGGTCCTCTGACTATTATGTAATTGGACTTTCTGACTTAACAACAGGAATAGTCAGAAACTGCAAAGCCTGTGCTCTGACTAATTCCAGACCTTCCATGTATAACATAAAAAAAAGACTCAGGAGAGATGGACTGGGGGCCTATTGGGAAGTGGATTTTACAGAAATTAAACCGGCTAAATATAAAAACAAATATCTTTTAGTTTTTATAAATACATTTTCAGGGTGGGTAGAGGCCTTCCCTACAAGGACTGAGACTTCCAATACAGTGGCCAAGAAGATTCTTAAAGAAATTTTTCCGAGGTTTGGAGTACCCAAGGTAATTGGGTCTGATAATGGACCCGCTTTCGTTGCCCAAGTAAGTCAGGGACTGGTCACTTAACTGGGGATTAAATAAAAATTACATTGTGCCTACCATCCCCAAAGTTCAGGACAGGTAGGAAGGATAAATAAAACTCTAAAAGAGACCTTGACTAAATTAGCCTTAGAGACCGGCAGGGGGAACTGGACAGCCCTCCTTCCTTTTGCCTTGTTCCGGGCCAGGAACACCCCGGGGGCAGTTTAAGCTGACACCTTATGAGATTCTCTGTGGGGGGCCTCCTTCTCTTACTGAGGCTGGCTGAATGTTCCATCCTGGTGTTGTCTTTTCTAACCCCTTGTTCACCCACATGAAAGCTCTTAAAGTAGTTCAGCGTGAGGCCTGGGAGCAGCTCAGGGAGGCTTATGAAGCTGGAGACCTGAGCGTGCCTCATCAGTTCCAGGTTGGAGAAACCATACTCGTCCGGTGCCATCAAGCTGGGAACCTTGAGCCTCACTGAAAAGGGACCATACCTGGTGCTCTCGACTACCCCCACCACAATGAAGGTAGAGGACATCTCTGCTTGGATCCATGCCTCACATGTGAAAAAAACTCCTGAACTTCCTAAAGATGAATAAAGATTAAAAAAGCCTGAACCCTCTTAAGCTACACCTGCATCGCAGGTGCTCTTCAGATGGGGAATGTCAACCCCCATGCCCCTCAAAAACGTACTTGACAGGTAGCTTCCCAAACTGGGGAAGTCATCTGGTCAGTCTCTAAGGTAGCCCCCTCCCTTTCCTGACTTCTGACAGCTAGCTGCAAGCCTGGAACAGTGGTATATTCCTGAGGCAGACCTCCAGAACCTCCCTGAGAGGGACCCTCAATGAAGACACCCTAAAGAGCTAGGAACAAAGTTCGGTATGGGAGGCCAGAGGGACGCTGTGGGTTGGCCCAACAAGATATTTTTACGTCTGTCCAAGGAAAGGTAGGGACAGGAGTGCGGCTAGGCAGTATGGAGGATGTTGGCTCTGTTTAACTTCTGGACCCCCTTACTATGAGGGCATCGCCGCATTCGGTACTTTTAATAACACCATCAACCATGACGCCTGCTCATGATGTAAAAAGAACAAACTGACCCTAACTGAAGTATCGGGGAAAAGGACTTGTTTAGGAAACCCACCTGCTGCCTATTAACACTTATGCAATGAGACCCTGAGGTCTCCAAAGACTTCTGATACCAGATACTTATATCCTGACATAGATAGATGGTGGGCCTGCAACACAGGATTAACTCCCTGTGTTGCCACTAATATCTTTAATGATACCAAAGATTATTGTATGTTAGTACAGCTTATGCCTAGAGTACTCTATCTCCCCACAGATGCCTTTGTGGATGATTTTGATTTCCGCCCTAAGCAATTTAAAAGAGCCTATTTCCCTGACTTTAGCTGTAATTTTAGGATCAGATGTGACACTGGAACAGCTGCCCTAGTGCAAGCCCCTCAGTATTTTCATCAATTAAAAGCAAGTGCCGTACAGATTTTAATGATAAAACAATATCAAGGGTTACAGGGACAAGATAATAATAAATAAAATAAAACAGATATATAGGTTCTAAGATTAGAACAACGGACTAATAGGAGTGGGGAATGAAGGGAATAAAAATTATTAAGAAACCCCCTAAGTCGGCAGTAGGGCCAGGCCAGCTGCCAGGTCCCAGGAACTTAGCTGACCATAAAAAGGGTGAAACCAAGAATAAAGGTCAATTGGGCCTCGGGCCCCCAGGGTTTCAGGAACTGGCTGACCACAAAGTAGATAACAAAACAAGATTAGATTCATTCCTGAGAAAAACAGATGTAGAATGTTCCCCGCTGACTAACTAATGGGCTGGTACATTCCACCTGTATTTCGCCTCCCCCTTGGGTTGTGGTAAACAATGTGCTGGGCTTGTACTTCCCACCTGTAATTTCCCCCACTCCCTTAATATGTTGTGCTCCCCTATAAAATAGTCTACTCTCCCCCAAATCGTGGTCACAGCTCCTACCCCTGCGTGGGATATGAGTGGCGCCCTCAGTGCACTGAGCCTCCCCCTTCCCCCCTACCCCCCTTCCCCCCCGAAATAAACCTCTTGCGATTGCATCAAGATGGTCTCTTGCGAGTTTTGGGGCGGCCGTGATATCCTGAGTGCCGGGTGAGGAACTTCCCTCCCCCGGGTCTTTCAGTCATCAGTTTCCTCATGTGTCCAAGGTTTGTGTTAGTTTTAGGAGCTAACATTCCAGGTTCAAAAATGTTGCTTCAGGAAGACCTGAAACTCAGTTGGTAATGCAAATGAGGATGGAAACTGAGTTAAGTATAGAACTTTAAACTCATTGAGGTAGATAATAGAATATTAATATCAGTTGCCAAATATATATGGACTGGACATTGGGAATATATATTATACCTTATAATTTTCATAATTGTGGCCTATTTATTCTTATTGTTCTATATGATATTTATTGTTATAAGAAAAAGAACCTTTTATTGGTTTAAAATGGGAAGCTGTTGGAGGGGGAAAAGATACACCTTAAATTAAAAAAAAAAGCAGATAGGAGAGTGAGGGGGAAGAGGGTAGGAGGGTGGGACAGGGAGGGGGAGGAAGAAGGGGACTATGATTGAGATGTAACTTGAATTAATAAATAAATGTTAAAAAAAGAAGACCAGAAATTCCTAAATATGCAACACCTACATCCAAACTCAGGGTCTCAACCATGGCAACAATTCAGTGATATTTGGGCAGTAGAAATCTGAGCATGAATATTAGTAACCCATAAAATCTGATAATGACTTTTATAGTTTAGCTCAGCACATAGATAACAAATAATTCTCATGTTCTTAGCAGATATTTCCTTAGTTACTATTATATTTATACCATTTTAAATACTGGAACCATTTAAGTGACCAAATTCTTATTACCCAACCTTATCCTCCATCATGATATGAATATTTACTTCCTCCCAGAATTCAAACATGGGTTGTCCTAATCCCCAATGTGGTAGTGTTTAGAAATAGAGCCTTTGGGAGGTTATCAGTTCAGATTAAGTCCTGGTGATATGACCCTAGAAATGGAATCCAGCATCCTTATAATAAACCAGAGACTGAGCTATTTCCTTCACCACCAGTAAGCACTAAGAAAAAGCCCTATGAGACTGAACCACCAACCAAAGAATATGCATAGACTGGACCTAATTTCCTTACACTTAAGGAGTTGATGAGGAAACTTGGTCTTCATGTGGTTCCCGTAACAATTGGAGTGGGGGCTCTCCCTGGCATGGACTCTGTTGTGTGCTGAAGTTTCCCTAGCTGGGCTTCATTGTCTGGACTCAGTGGAAGAGGATGTACTTAGTCCTGATGTGACATGCAGTGCTGGGCTGGGCTTTTTTGGTGTGTGTGTGTGTGGGGGGGGAATTCCCTTATCTGGGAAGAAGAGGAGGAAGGAAGTTAAGAGGGTGAGAGGGTGGGACTTGGAGGAAAGGAGGCAGGGGGCTTTGATTTGGATATAAAATAAATACATTTTTTAAAAAGAAAGAAAGAAAAGAAAAAGCCTTATGAATACATAGTGAGAGGGCACTGTTTAGAAGTCTTCAAGATGCCTTCACCAGGAACCAAATCTATAGTTCTTTGCCCTTAGACTTCCCAGCCTGGAGAACTGTGAGAAGTGTCTTTTGTTTGCTTGTTTTGAGACAGGGTCTCAATCTGTAGCTCCGGCTGGCCCAAAATTCACTATGTAGCCTAGCCTGGCTTCAAACTCAGGGCATTCTTCTACTTTAGTTTCCCAAGTGTACGGATTACAGTCATGGACCACATACTCATCTAGTATGTGTACCTGTAACCATGGAGATGAGTTAGTAGTGCCAACATTCCATGAGTAAAGTGACTTCATGGTTTTCACAAAGCCTCCTGGTGCCTATTCATTCATGTTGTCCCAGCTTTTAGAACAATTGCCTAATTATAACAGAGCTGTAATGAGAAAATGCCTGTTGGTGAAGGAGTATTAAAAGTAGGACCTTGTGTAGTCTCCATCAGTTTCTACTTAAGGAAAGCTCTGGAAGGAATTTGAAAGGGATATCTTATGGCATGCCATGGAATAAATTATCTCAGTGTGAAGGGATTCTCTTGATCCCAGGTCTGTATGAGCTCCCACATGCACCTGGCATTTCTTTCCTGTTGCTGACTTGGATTTGAGTCACTGTAGCAAGAAGTTACCATAGTGATATACTCACGTTTTATTGCATGATCTACTCTGATTGTGTTGCTTGGGAGGAACCCAGAATCCTGGTGTCTAAAGATATGTCTCTGTTCTCTTGGTAGCTATCCTTATTTTCTTGTCTGGAATGGACTGAGCCTAGAGACACAAGGATATGCAGAGAAGTTCCGGGTGGAGGAAGGGGAACCACGCCTACCTTAAAGATTCTGTGGCTGACAGATGAACTAGAACTTCATGATGGTGAAAAGTTGCAATGTTGCAAAAACAGCCAAATTATCTTGGGCTATCTTTAGGTCTGCTTAATAACCACTTATTGTCTTCCTCTATGTCTGACCTAATATTCTTGTGATTATCAGTTAAAACCATTTGGAATGTAACAACTTAGCAATTTCTATCAACCCCCAAACTAAAATGTCATCATATAGTATCTGAAGTCTATGGCAGAGATTTTCCAGTTCACTGTAACTCACTGTATCTGAGATTTTTAACTCCATAATTTGGACCATGATCACTCATACTAACTAAAAAATAAACTCCCTATAAGGTGACTATTGTGTGCTGTATTCATAGAGATTGGGAGAAAAGGGAAGACTCTTTGAACATAAGAGTTGGTTTGGATCTGACAAATGTGTGATGGACAGGGGAACACCACCTTCTTTGAAGTGAGCATGCTCCCTACCTGGTCTCTTCTTAACATGCCATTACAGTATAGGGCTGAGGCTTTGCTGGGCTCAACAGAAAGAGTAGGTTTATTTGCTCAAGTCATTTCACCTTGGAGCAGTATGGTGTGGAACAGTGGTATAAAGAATAAAATTTTTGGGTTTGTAATTATATAGCAAGATACTTGATCTGGGTTAGATAACTCAAGTTGTTTTGTTGAGATAACACAATTTTGATCTTAGAGTGAATCTGAGTATGAATATAAAATGATTAATCCTGGAAGATCATTTGTCCTCTGTCTCAGCAGAAGTTTAAATTAAATAGTCACTTGAAAAGGAGTATAGGAGGGATTCAAACAGTATTTGAGCCTCAAATCCATTTAAATAGCTAGTACAAAGATCTCATTAAAATATAAACCTGATGCTTGATTGTTCTTAAGGTATCAATTAATTTTAATGCTTCTTTTATTTTCTTAAGGTCATGGTTACTTATTCATTGTGAACATTATTCTTTTTTACTGCTTCAATAGAACCCAAGTTAGTAGAAAAGTAATTCAAATTCTTACACTGCTAAAAACAGGTTATATGAGTACATGGCAGATACAAGGAAAACAATACAGAAGAATTCCTATAATACTTGAAGGGAATGTAATCTTACAGCTTACATTAACCTTACAAATGGGAGACCTTTGGTTCTGTCTAAATTCTTTGTAGTCCATGCATTCTTTAATTGATGTATACTCAATACAGGCCAACCGATGTGCTATTGGTTATGATTCATAAAATGTGGGACATTGTGTATTATGGAAGACACTTCTGAATTTTCAGAAAAAAAAATCTTAGTATAGGTTGTCTTTCAGCCAAAATTCCATCAAGTAGTTTTTGACCTAACCATAAGTGTTACTTATGTGATAGCCTCTGTGCCTGAAATATTGAACTTCACCCTTCTTGTTTAGTATAAAAACTTATTCATTGAGAATTTCCTGGGTATTAGTCATTGTGCCAAATACTTTATTGTACTTATTATGTCATAGATTATTCGTCAAATCTCTTATTAACCATCCATCATGACAATCCTGCAAAAGATGTTTTGATTTTATCCCAGCTTCACAGCTGTGCTTTGAACTTAAACATAAAATTTAAGTTACTCACCCAAAGTCATATTGGCAGTAGATGTTGGAGCTAGAACACGGATTCAGACTTGACTCTGACAAGTATTATATTTATGCCATTGGGCAAGGAACTAGTCTAAGCCTCTTTCCCAACTGAAGAAATGATAGTATCATGAAAGAATGGTAATACTAAGAATACTGACAGCCAGCAGTGGCTAGGTAATTTCTAGATGCTGACTACAACCCTGCAAATGTTATAGTTACTATGATTAACCAGGTTCACTTGCCTCTTGGCTCAGCACACAGTTATTCCCTCCCAGAACTTGAGTAAGTTATTTAGTAGTTTTTCTCTTTTTATTTGATAACTACATGCTATTACAAGTAGGATGTCTCCAACCTGCTTCTTCAAATTTATTCTAGGATGGATTAGAGTCAATGCTGAACTATTCGAAGTAAAAACTGGGTTTGTTTTTGGAGTAAGGAGGAGGTATAGTCTTTCTGATTTCTTTAAAGACTTGGTTGTATTTTGGTCTTAAGTCTGGGATGTGGGGGTGCTTTGTCCACTGCTGAAAAACAGACTCCCGAGAAAGACATGAAAAACATCCTGATGGAAGAGCACATGATATTTTGCCATCCAGAAACTGTCATGTTGGAGGAACATGCTTTTTTCTGGAAAACATCCTTTGGTGGACAGACTCCATGGAAAGCACATGATCTTGGTCAACAGGAAGTGCCTCCTGTGGATGGTGTGATGTTGTTCAGTTGGAAAGCATCCTTGTGTGGATTTTGAGGGGGTATAAATAGAAACCCCAGAAACACACAGGGGCCTTTTTGCTTGGCATCACTTCTCATCATAGCTTTGCTTCAAAATACTCCAGACAACACTTCGAGACTTGCTTCTTCTGAGAGTTACTGATGCCTTTGCTGCTGAAGATCACAGCTCAGGTTGGACTGAAGATACTGAGGGCCTGAATGGGGGTAGACATCTGTTGTCACTGTTGCCTCCGATACTAGAGCTGCTTCTGCTGCTCTGCTGCTGCTGC
This sequence comes from Lophiomys imhausi, assembly GCA_907164525.1. Lineage (NCBI taxonomy): Eukaryota > Metazoa > Chordata > Mammalia > Rodentia > Muridae > Lophiomys > Lophiomys imhausi. The sequence continues at coordinate 1,456,112 of CAJQZJ010009649.1, read as the reverse complement.
TGCTGTCCCTTGTAGACCTCCCCAAAACTTTTGCTGGTTTGTGTTGTTGCTGGTATTTGTTCCTTTGTATGCTGTTTGGTTGGGCTTCTGAAATCCTGACAAATTGCCCCAAGGACCTATGTCTAAAGAGGTTTACATTCTCTGTCTTTACTAATTTTTTTCCTACATCTAGTCAGTGGGTTAGAAGGTGGGTATAGATAGTAATATAATGATAAATACATAGTTTAAAAGTATGCTTTCATTATGCCCTCCAAGGATGCCCTCCAAGGAAATCTGTTCTGCCATTGAGTCCAGATGGAATGTGGGAAACTCACCTTCACACTTTTGCCTGCTTAGAATTGTCTCTCTTGAATCACTGTGTGGCTCTACCTGAGCTTCTATGGAAGGTCACATCAGGAATCTTTTGACATTTATCACTGTTTTTGTTATAAAAGTGCTTTGGAGAAGATTGCCCTCCATAGCATTTGATTCCCATTTATTAAGTCTTATGGATGGATTTTTCTGGCTAAGGCTTTCCTTGTGTTAAGGAGTGAAGAAGTTTCTTTCTCTCCAACACTAAGAATTCTGTAACTGTTTATCTCACACTTTTCAATAAGAAAGCTCAGAATCAAATTTGAAGTCACACTACAGTAAACATGTTGGGACGTTAGTCCATAACTGTTATTGTAACAGAGTGCTGGAAATGGAGGCTCTTTCAAAACTATGAGGAGGTTAGCAAAGGCTTTCTTCAGCATGGGATTTTATTTTGGAATGATTTTTGATAACAAAAGTGTTATCAATATGGAATAAGGGAATGTGTGGCAGTTCATGTAGCTGTGTTGGGTAGTCCTTACTCTGTCTATGGTAGTTTCTGTCATTTCATAGTGTGATCATACTCTTTAGCAATTAATACTACTATCCTCTGTGCATGTACTTTACACTACTGCACTGTAAAACTATGGTTTGTGCTTTTCAGCTAAATAGTAGCTTGCAGTACATGTGGTTCATAGAACTACTCATTAACCCTCACTGTGTAATCAACCCTACTGTGGTGTGCAGTACTTTGTCCCATGAGTGGTGCTGGGTCTGACACTCTATATGAACTCATACAGCACACAGCTCATTAACACTGAGTTGAGTTCTATTGTATGTGAGGGCCTCAAGAGAAGATACTGCTCTTCAAAAATTGATTACAAGGAAAGAGAGGTCTCCAAGTTCTTCAGAGAGAACAGAGGACAGAATAGTTATTTTTAACATTTACATTATTTTCATGCCAAGTCTCTAAGGCAGAAGTTGAGGCTACAGATAAGTTCCATGTATTGCTCCAGAAGACTCCTGTGAAGGGGGCTGGGAAAGGCTGTTGTTTAGAACTGAGCTGAGGAAGCACTGTGAGTGGATTCATGATAATCCATGGGAATAGCGATTCTTCACTATGAGCTCCTGTCAGTGATCTGATTGTGGCTCTGGCTGTGTTAACTTTGAAAGCCATGTGCAATGCCTTCTCCTCTCTTACCCATAACTGTGGCTTCCCTTACAAATGTATATTGTTAGTAGCTAGAAAAATTTCAGAATGGGAAGCTAGAGAAGGTGACACAGAGTGGCTGTTGATGAAGTTTATGAGTATGTGCTTTAGATTTATGTGGCACTAGTACAGTGAAGGAAACACAGTCTAAGTTGTTCTAAAGGTCTGAGTGAAATGCTTAACAGAGGTTGCTTCAGAGTTACAGATTTGGGTGGCAGGAGGCAGATGGAACAGGCCATTAAGACATCCCAGTGCAAATACAAACATAGCCCTAGCTGATCTCATATTAAATGATAAAGAATTAAAGAAAAAAATATAGACAGTAGAGTATAAATGCATGACCTTACCCCCTGAACAGCCCTGACCTCTAGCCTTTCCCATCTGTTGTCCCCTTCCTGTCAATTGGGCTGAACTCCTGGCTGATGCACGATAGCTCTTGGTCTAGGCATTTGGCTACCCTTCTCAGATCAGTGCAGTGAAAGAAGTACTTGGTAAATATGTCTATTCTATGACTCAGAGCTACTTCAGTGAACTCCAGCACTCCAGGTCAGTTATTGTGTTTCTATCTGCATAAATACTGTGTATAATTCAGTAAGTCAGAACTCAGTGAAAAAAAAAATGGCTGTAATGAATTAGTTGCTAACACCTTAGTACTTCATATCACTTTCTGTAGTTTTAACTTATGACTTATTTGTATATAATTTATATGAAGTTAGTGTCTATCTTCCAGAATAGCAGGTACAGATAGGGCAGGGTGGGGGGAAGAGGTAGACTCCTATTTGTGTTTTGTTTTAGAGTTTTTTGTTTATGCTGATTTGTTTGTTGAGGTAGGACCTTATTCTGTATCCTACATTAGCCTGGAAGTCATAGTAATCCTCCTGACTGAGACACCCAAGTACTGGGATTATAGATGGGAACCACCATATCCAGAACATAACTGTTTTTGATTGTCAGTTTATCCTAAGTGCCTGACCCAATGTGCCATGGCTACACATAAAACTAGTTGAAGAAACTGCATTACGTAATCTCTGGACCTGGTTCGTTTTCCATTCTGTAGGATTCTCTTGCTTAAGTCTATCAAGGAATAGAGTCAATCCCAGGACCAATATTATTAGACCTAACAAAGTCACAGTATGAGCCACAAGTAGAGGCTTCCTGCAGATGCATCTGAAGGGAACTCCCAGTCAAGAGAATGACCTGCTATCACCCCCATTTCCCAAGTTCTCACACACAGCTTTAGAACTGTGGATTTTCTCTGTCTTCTCAACTTGTGGACATCAACACAGGTCTGTGAAAGCTGCACAGCCTGGTAGGCTTGTGTTTTTAATTGCAGTTTCTACTCTTGGAGTAGCTTTTTCTAATCAAACCCTCAGTACAGTACCCATTAGCACATCTCCATCCTTTCTTTAGTGCAGCTGCCCCAGGAACCTCCAAGGATTTGAGATTACATTGCAGAGAGCATGAAATTGGATGACATCCTCTTTGTCACCACTTCCAGCTGCCCTGGCAACTCAAGAAGAGTTGGAGCTCATCTAAGGTGTAGCTCTGGGAATGGATGCCTTCCTTTTTATCTTTCTTAAAGGGTGGTGGCTATGGGAGTTAGGAGAGAAACCATTTACAGCTTAATAAAAGGAAGAGGTGAGTTTCTTTTCTTCCTTCCAGAACATTCCCTTTTCTTTAAGAGCATTAAAGCATGTTTTATCTATTCCTTTCCTTGCATTATTCCAGACGGCATTTTCATTTGGACATACAGATTCTTAGAGGTTTATGCCGAACCTTCTCTCCTGCTATTTGACAGGAGTCTAGCAAACCCTAACACACACAAAAAAAAGCAGAGAAGGTGGCTTGCAAGGAGCCTGCTGGCTTGGACCACCTGCAGGAAGGCACCTAGGTGGAGCATGGAGACTCTTTTGTGGAAAAAGTGCAGTGCACCTGCAATCTAAATCAAAGGTGTTTATAAAAAGAATTCCCTCTTTTGGAGCTGAGTTCTTCCCCTGCCCGCTCAGGTCCTGCTGTCTTCCTGCTGTCACCAGGGAAGGGCTTATTCATGGTTTGAAAGGCAGAAAGCTTTAAATGGTAGCATCTTTTCTGGCTCAGGTTGCTGACGCCAGCTCTGCATGCAGCCCCATCCCCTAGCCAGGAGCCCATTCTCTATAGTTTTATTTTGCTGCTCCACTTTCGTTAAAAAAAAAATCTTTTTCTCCTCTAGTATAAGATACACGAATGTGTCTTGTAGGATACTTTAGAAGCAGGTAGGAGAGAATATGTCACTCCGATTACTCCAGGGCTCCAGAGCCCAGCCAATCATGGCAAACAGCATAAGCATGTTGGTATGTCTTTCTGGGCTTCTTTTCTAGCATCTTTAGGGTGGGAGCATTCTCTCCCCATGTCCATTGTTTCTATATTCATTAGAAACTGACAATTTCCATATGGAATTTTATGTATGAATACTATTCTTTTAAGGAAAAGAGAGGGAAAACATAGGATACGAAAGAGGTACACATGGAAGTGTGCTCATTCTAGTAGTATTGCATCTCTGGAACTTCTAGGGTAATGTTTGCTTATAATAGTTCACACTTGGGAGCATCTATTAATTAGGAAGAGAAGTGGTGAGTCAGCAATTATCTGGAAATCACAGCCTATTTCTCTAAGACAAATATTGTCGGTGCCTTCTGCTACACTTGTATTGTTCTCCGATAGGCACTTGCTCTGATAAATGTGTCAGTCAACATTTTCACCACTGTGCAAACATGAGAGAGGATAGATACACAAAATTAGTATGGTCATGATATAACTAGGTGATAGAACCAGTCAGTGTCATATATGTAAACCCATCACTTACCTTGACTACTATATAGTGACTATATTTATTGACATCAACATTCTCCAAGGGAGAAAGAAAACATAGGGTTGGAAGCTGGTTTAATAAGGTCCAAGATGGAACACGGTATACCTCTCAGTAAACACACATGGATAAATGGTTGGCTCACTGCTGGATTCCAGCTCATATCCAACTCTTTTAGGACTTTGGGTCAGGCTATAGCTGGCCTAGCAATATAGAGATTCTGTGGCATGTATGGGGACAGGGAACCAAGGTTGAGGTTCTTCTTGGCCAGTATACTTTTGGCTTTGAGAAGATACTCTTTCTTTGTGAGTTAGCTTGTTCCATAATACATTAGGTAACATGAAATTACATTTTCTCCCAAGATGCTTTCTGAGTTCCATATTCCATGTACAAAGTAAAACCACATTAGAAAACATTGAAGGTACATATCAGCACATTCTCATGTCTTACCTAAGGCCTGGGAGACCAGGCAACACAGGGAAAGGCTGGTCATGAATAGAAGTCTTGAGTCTGTTCCTTATATGTGTGGCTAACCTTGGACCTGTTATCTAGTTTCTAAGGCTTTCTTTACTCTAATGTTAAAAAGAAATCATAACAGGCAGATTTAGAGTTGTTACATCAACTCCAAGAAAGCAAAACTATCTGAAATGTTAAAAATATTTATTCAGCATCCACCATAAGGTAGGTACCCAGATAGATGCAACCAAGCAGTGAATGATAGATTAAGGCCTCTTATGAAGCTGCCTCATTGGTTGGAGGTAGAGTAGGGAGGGGAGTTTTACCTTGTTCTGGAAACAAGACTTTCCTCCCAAACCCTGCATGCTGGAAGTAAACATTTCACCACAGGCTGGTATACCAGACCATTTTCATGGTGACACACCCACCAACATTAAGGAACACCATGGAGTGAAGAGAAGTGTCCCTCTGAGGAGTCCTCTGAGGATTTAGCCAGTGGCTGGAAGGAGAGACTGAACTGAAGTTCACAAAAGAAACTTTGGAGTAGATTTGGGTAGAGATGCAGGTTTAATTTTATGCCTCTGAGATTAAGGGACTCTTTCAGAAGGAAATAGGGTTTCAGAAGAAAACAGTCTGGTAGAAAGTTGTAAGTACACAAGCCTTGGCTATGTGAAGAAGGGGAGTCTCAAGGGGAAAGCCCAAAATGACAAACTCAGTTGTCTTCCATTATTGAGAGTATTTTTATTCCACTTATCAGTTGCTAAGAGATCCATTCTAGCCCTCTCTGGGCTGAGAAGAAAAGAACCATGCTTCTCTCCTTATTTACCAAGTGGCCCTGAGCTGCCCATAGGTCCTGTCCTAGGACTTTATGGAAGGCTAATGTTCTATGCAAGGAGTAATTACAGCTCTTGGTTCCAGCTGCCTGGGTGACAGCTCACATGGTTAATTGGCTCTGCTATGCCGGTCTGTTTTCCCATGGCGTTTGCCATAGTTCTTTCTCTTTTCCTATGTTTGAGAGAATTTGTACAGTCCAGTGCAATTGGCACATTTAGGAAACCTCTGAGGAAAGGGTCTCTGCAGCTTGGTTGTCTGTGGCGTTAAAGAGGGCTGCCTGTTCATTAGCTAATGTATGACATTTTCATTAGCATTAATGAGGCCCCTCTGACTAACTCAGACCCAGAGTGACTGGGATTATTCTGTGCCACAGAAAGTGATTGGGGCATATTTCCTGGATCATTTAGGTCCTTGTTAAGAACAAAGGAACATTGAACAGACCCCTTGCCTGAAAAGTTGATTCTCTGAGAAGTGCGGTAATAATATTTTTAAAATATTTCATAATGGAGACTTCCAGCCATATGCAAAAGAAGCATGTTACATTGAGCCTCCATACACTTACTGCTTGGCTTCAACATTTGTGAACATTTTGCCAATCTTTCTTCATCTAATATCCCTGCTCTATTCTTTTGCAATTTGGAGACTTCATATCATTCTAGACATCATTGGGGGTTCTTCAGGGTCCTTCTCTAATGAATAAATATGTTCTGCCATGCCATTGCTGCAGCCTGCATTTCCCTGAACTGATGTGGAAAAGGGTGTATGGATCTACAGGATCAGTACCTATGGCAGTACCTCAGTCTTCCTAATGCCGTGACTCCTTAATATAGTTCCTCATGTCATGATGACCTCCAACCATAAAACTGTTTTCATTGCTAATTCATAAGTATAATTTTGCTACTGTTATGAATCAATATAAATATCTGTGTTTTTCAATGGTCTTAGGTGACCCCTGTGAAATGGTCATTCCACCCTCCAAGGAGGTTGTGACTCACAAATTAAGAAATTCTGACCTAAGGAGAGAAGAAGAAGCAAGCCATGTTGTATTGAGAAGTGAGGCTGCCAGGAAGTCTTTCAGGGTCTCAGTTGACACCATGTGAAGCTATGAAACTGAGGACTTGCTACTTGCCAGAATACTCTGAATAAGATCAGGACTCTTTCTTTCCATAAGACTCAATATTGATCCAGATGACACTGGAAGGATGACCCATCTCAATGTGTGCAGGGGAGTGGGTGGTACCCTATCCTCACCTAAGAGCAATATGGAAATAGTATGGAAACCATTTCTCTAGAGATTCATTGCAAGTGGCTAGTAGCTAGTGGCACTCCCAAGAATAAAAGGAGTAATGTCTTCGTCTCTTAAGGGGTATTGGTTGGTTCTCATCACAACCTACCTCTAGGTGTCAGAGCACCCCCAAAAAATCCAAGAAAGTCTCTTCAATATAATTTCACAATATTGACAAAAGCTCACTCATGAAAGACTTTAAAGAAATTAAAAAGATTCTTTGATGCTGTTCCAGTCTGAACTTTAAATATGGAAACTAACATTTTAGCTTTCTGAGACGAGTCCCTTATATGCAACATTTAAAAAAAGTTCTTTATTGCTGTATACTTGGTCTTGTTTTTATTTCTATTTGCTTGAGTATATACTGAAAAACACATGTCTTAGGAAATTTAGTAAACAGGGAATGAGAAAGCTTTTATTTTACAGTGAATAGCTTAATGTTGATACTGGAACTGGAAAAAGAGGGTTGTAGCTTGTTGGTCCTCCTAGGTCCTTGTGTGACAGCTGTGCATTACATGAGCATCTGAGAATATGCCACTGTTACAACAAGATGTGCTAAAATTACATAAAACTTTATTGCACAGACAACCCTTTACTAACATGGTTTATTGATGTGGTCATTTCTGTGCAGTATAAGTACAGGATAAGATGTGGACATGAATGGGGAGGACAGTCCTTGTGGATGATGCTGAGTTATTTTAAGGTTGATTCAAAGCTTCATTTGTGACTGCTGTCTCAGCCTTAAGGGGCCAGTAGTGGGTACTGAGGAACTGGAGAGACATGGTCTTGTGAGACTTAGTGAAAAGTCCATAAGTCAGCCTCTGCCAGTGCATGTGATATGTGGCCAGGCATCACCATTGACAAAGGAGAAACAGATTGCTTTGGTAGGCATATATTTTGCAATGACAAGAGGAAAGATGAAGGTTCCAGGACAGCCAGGGCCAAACAGAGAAACCCTGTCTCGAACAAACAAACAAACAAGATGCAAACTACTTCTGTTTCATAGGTTAAGGTAGATAACTCTTTAATTAAACACCTAATAAGTGAAATGGTTAGGGGATAATCTACACCATTGAATAATGACTTTATTCTACCTCTGGAAGACATGGTACAGTTTCTTGGGTGGTGTTCTGAATTTCTTGGGTGGTGTTCTGAAAAATAGAGAAAGAGTGGAGGGTGGGATGATGGGGTATCCAGAATGAATTCTCTTCAAATGAAATAGTTGTTCACACAACTCTCTTGGATCAGTGACTTGAGATTAAGGTTGTGTGTAGGAGTTTATGATATAAAGGAATGGGGAATCTTGGGTGATGTTCAAAGATCTATGGTTATTATAGCAGTCCACTGTGATAAATGGCACAGTGTGGGAGATAGTGTGGATCTGAAGCCACGTATGATTGCTTTCACATCTGAACTCCAGTTATTAGTGGTGTAGATTCATGCAGCATATGCAGTGTTTCAGAGCTCTGATCTGTAAAATGAGTTGTCTAGGGTGAGCAGAAGACCAGGCAGCAAGCCAGCCAGTACTAATTGTCTCTCTGCATCATTAAGTTGTTGGTCTTTAGCATAGAAGCAGCAAATATGCTTTCAATAAACCCAGAATCCCTGACTCCCTTTCCCCATCAACACTCATATTTCCTGGGAATCCACACAGCATGTGATGTAAAAGTTGAGCTGTATTTCACTGAATCAGTTTGTATATTATAAGGGAGTCTCTGAAACGTTAGTGTTTGCCTTCCTTATCATGCTTGCAGTCCTGTTTTTCTGTAGTGTGAGCGTAACAATGCTACAATGTACAGGGCATTTGTACTATGTATTTGAAAAGCAACTTTATGGGGGTAGTTTTTCTCATTATTCTGTTTATAATGGATACAGTTTTGGAATGTTGGCTTATGTAAATGGCTCAAGGTCATACAGCTGCTGAGTGATGGAGCATGCATGCCCTCACACCAGCAATTTGTGACCAAAATGATGAGAAGTAAAACTCCTGTTACTATAGTTTTCATCTAGTCATACTGGGCTAACATTTTACTTGGGTGTGAACCATGAAAAGAGGGATAGATGGCTGTTGGAGGACTGAGAATTGAACATAGTCTAATTGGTCAGAAATCCAGCTGAAGTCTGCTTTGTAGGTCAGTGACTTCCAACTTTGTAGATAGGAGCCTCTAGCATTGCTACTATTGATCAGACTTCTTACATTGAAAGCATTGCCTAAACTTGGCATAATGGAATTTGCCAGAAATAGCTTCAGCTTCCTTTTTTCCTAAAGCTTGTGATAACAGAGAAAGAGCATGTACCCTTTGAACCTGGCAGATTAAGCCCTATGTCGTGAGAATGGAGAAATCTCATTAGTTGGCCAGGGTTGTGTTCTTTTATCCCTGGGGTTAAGCAGAGTAGAGGTTAGGGCAAAATATTGAAAAGACATGTGGCTAAAGCAGAATGGGACATCGAGAAAAAAAGTGTTCTATAATGTTAAGATACTTGGAAACTAAGAGTTCCACTTCCTCTAAGTTCTAGCCTCTTCATATAAAATAAGACCAACAAGTTTTTGTATAAGATTGTTGAGAGAGACAGATGAAAGAAAGCCCTCTGTGATCTGTAATGACCCATGGAAATGTTGCTTTTTCCTAGTGCCTGTGCAAAGCTGTTGTTTCCTGAATGGCTTTTGCTCTGATATGTGACTCATGTCAGGTGCAGCCTACCACACAGCCATCACAAGACACATGTCCACCAAACGAATGAGTATGTAATTACACACGAACATATATGTTCTAAGTTCTTCAGCCTCAAAAGACGTAATGATGAGAGCATTACAAATAGTCTTGGAGGCAGTTACTCATAACTTGTGCCACATTCTCCAGTTAGGTACAGATTAATTTTGGGTTAACCTTAGAATGTCTCTGTTAAAAGGTAAAAAGCCAAGTAACAAGCCTGCAGATAAAAATAGTTTCTTCAGAAGGAAAACACAAAACAAGAATGTAAAGCTCTAGGAGCTGGTGCATTTTAAATTGAGTTAGACCTTTGTGGAAGAAAAAACTTCAATTCCATTTTGAGTTCACAGGACTTGACCTGCCTGCACTAGAGACCCTGAGAAACCACTAGTTCCAGTGTAAAAACAATGCTATTTAAATTATTTACCCAGTATTTCTATTATTGTTAATTGGTTTGGCAGTGTTAATCTCTAAGCAGACATTATAAATGAGAACACAGACACTATGTGGATTTTAACAAGCCTTGGTCTGGACTGAGCAATCTTGGCCCATCTAAGCTAGCTCATAATTCTATTACCCAAATATGACCCCATATATACATACATCCCCTTGGACTACCATTCTCCACGATATGCCGATGTTTCTGGCCATGTGGAATGAGGTTCTTTTTTCTAACCCATGGTGTGTGTCCTCCTCCTGGCTGGAATGCACTAATCCTCTGTCTAAAGCACAGGCTTCCTGTTCTAATCTCAGGAAGTCCCACCTTTCTCTGCCTTTGCCCAATCTCAGGCCTCAGCATTTATTTAACCAATCAGAGACAATGTAACAGACAGCAGACAGGACCAATTAACTTTTAGAATGCTTAACACTACTCCATCAGTTCCAGACACCAGCTCCAGGAACTAACCATAAAATTCCCCACCCTAAGAGTGGCAAATTAGGAGATAACTACTCATGTAACCTCCTAGCCATCACCCCCCCCCAATAAGATTAAAGATTACCTAACCCTTACTGTCCCCTATTAGCTTTAAAAAGGCCTATGTGCCTTTGTTCTGGGTCACAATTTTGTGACCCAGAATGGTCACACCCATGAATGGTTGACCCCAGCATGCTAGTTGTTTCTGCAGAATAAACACTCTTTCTTTTTGCATACTATTTGAGTCTGGGATCTTTCTTCAGTGATTCTTGGACCCTTACATTTGCTTAGGTTTATAAATCAAGGAGAGAAAGATCTAATCATTCCCAAATGATTAGATCCTAATGTTGTGCCATATGATAAAACCTGAATTAATTAAAATGGAGCTTGAATGCTTGGCTTCATATTCAAGAAGGAACCTCTCTGCTTCCCTTCTGCTGTGGAATTATAAAAGATGCCTATATGACAGATCAGACACCAAAGAAGACAAGTAGCCCATATGATCCAGCCTTACAGACTTCTTCAATAGCTGTTTCCTCAAAAGCCTACAACCACAACAACTCAAAATTGCTGAGATTATGCAGCTCCACATACTGTTCTAGCCAGAACTTCAGTAAAGCCCTGAAGTTCAGCTTCTGTCTACAAACTTCTTAGGACATTTAAATAGCTGAGCACAAAAGAACTGAACATCAAATGATTCTCCTAACATTTTTAACCATTTTTCCATTCTTATTTGAGGCCCAAACAGTTTACTACATCCCAAATTAGCAGGAAGTCATTTTAAGAGAGGGACATTCCATCACCAGAAGGTGGGGTGGGTGTTTTTCCACCCTTTGGTCATTTGATGGATTATAGATAATCTTGTTATTTAGGGGGAGAGATTACAAGCTGTTAAATGGTCTTGTTAAATAGCTTTTGGAGGTTAGACCCAGGGACTTCTCTCTTTTTCTTTTCTGTATCCTTTCTCTCCTATGTAGGGGGGAAAAGACATGAGAAAAATGGGATATAGACATAATAGAGGAATGATAAAGAAAAAAGGACAGATTATTGAATATGCCCTTATACTTTTGTATATTGATACTAAATTAAGATTATATTTGGCTAAATTGGTATTGATCTTCGTATATTGATGAAAAATTAAGAGTATATTGGTATACATTGGTATTGATCTTTGTATATTGATACAAAATTAAGGTTAACTCTTTTTAAGGTATTGTACCTATGCAATGCTTAAAAATGAAATGTGAAGTTTTGGCCGTTTGCTTCCAACTATCATAAACTGCTTAGGATAATTAAGAAATGCAAACTAATAGTCATTCAAGCATGTCATTTTTTTGGGTACTAGGACAGTCTATCACAGTTATTTTCTAAGCTAATCAGAAATCAAGTTGCTAATAGACAAGCAACATTTGCTTATCCAAATATAAAAGATAGATAGGTAGTCTTCAAAAACCTCAAGAGATCTGCAGAATATGGCATTCAAAGATGTTTTCTTAATTTGAGATTTTTTTTGATATTGAGACATGTCAGCTCCTGACAGCACCCCCTATTCTGCTCCACATGGAAGATGAGCATTGAAGAATCTCCAATTGGAGATGGTTGAATTAGTGGCAATCCTATCTCTTTGCAAGAAAAATCCCTTGCTTCAACCATAAACAGAATGCTGTCCAAAAAGGACAGAACTTAGAAGAAGTAGGTAAGTCAACAGCCTAGCTCTGCCAAGACAGGGTAGGTAAGTCCTTCATAATTCCTGCTTTACAATCAATGTCTGTCAGATAAATGGGGCCAAAAGGCTGAAGATTGATGCTGTAACATATGTAGAGAAATTCGGAACTGTCCAGGCAGCCACTGGTATGTCATTTCTTAGTTTTGGAAGCTGCGGCCCCTGCACCTCCTGTATAATCAGATATATTTATCCTTCTCAGGTCTCTGAGGTGGTTGAAGAATAGATAGCTAGATTCTCATAGTTAAATTTTGAGTTGTTTAGGAATTAAGAGGTGTTCTGGATCTAAGAAGATGTTTTTAAAATTGTGATGCAAGTTAGGATGAAAACTGAGTTGGATATAGAACTTTAAACTCATACAGATGGTTATATAGTAGAATGTTAAAGTCAGGTGCCAGATACATATGGACTTGACATTGGGAATATATGCTAAGCCCTATAACTTTCATAATTGTGGCTTAATTATTTCTGTTGCTTTGTATTGTATTTATTGTTATAAGTGAAAGAGCCATTTGTTGGACTGAAAGGGGGAGCTGTTGGGGGAAAAATGATATACCTTAAACTTAAAAAAAAAAAAACAAAGGAAGGGGATGGAAAGTTGAGGGGGAAGAGGGTGGGAGAGTGGAACTGGAAGGGGGAGTAGGGAGGGCATTGTGATTGAGATGTAACTTGAAGAAATAAAAAAATAAATTAGAAAAAAACATGCCCATATGAAAGCTGTCTTTAGAAATCTTCCCAGGTGAGAAATTAGTTTGTCCAGGTTGTATACCACCGACAAACTATTGTGTTCACTTAGGAGTTTAGATTTGGGGATACATTCAATCATTTCTTTGTAACCATCTATAGTTGCTATGCTCTTTAAATAGTTAATAAAAAGACTAAGGGCTTGAAGAAAAAAAATGACTTAGTACCATGGCTTCAGATAAGGTGACCTACAATCTAATTCTCATTCAGTTAGTAATTCTTACCTGAAAAAATACATGAGAACCAGGATCTATTATAGATGTGGTAGGCCAAGTTGAAAATAGACATATATATATATATAAAATCTCTCTATATATACATATATATGAATATAGATTATAATCATTTCTCTCTTTCCTTTGTTCAAGCCCTCCCATGTACCCATCTCCACCTCTGTCAAATTTATCAAATTTATGGCCTCTTTTTTCATTAATTCTCACTGCATGTGTGTGTGTGTGTGTGTGTGTGTGTGTGTGTGTGTATACACACACATATATACGTTCCTAAATATAACAGTCTTAATGGATTTTCCTTTCATATTGTGGACTTTATTGCTGGCTTTCTTGTAACTGAATCCTGCATCTACCATTTTGACTGCTAGTCTGTTTTCAGCAGGCTTACCTAGCTTACTTAACGGATAAGGCTTCACCTAGTTTTCCCCTTGTTCCTGCCTGGCAGCCGTGTAGCTGGACCTGTGTTTACTTTGACTTAATTTTTTTTTCATAATTGAAAAACAATGTATTTGTTTTTCATTTGTCCTATTACTTCCTTTTTGAGTGTTCAAATATCTTTCTCTATTTGCAATGGCTTTTTTGTTTTTGTTTTTGTTTTTTTTTTGTTCTTAACTTCTTTAACAGTGAGTAAAGAGAAATTGTTCTTAATCATGCATTCCTAGAGTCATCACCACCAGTAACAGCAATGCCATTATGACAACTGTGACTGATCCCATTATTGCCAGTACCATTTCTCCTGCAGCCATTTCTTCTATAACTGTACTACTGACTTTGCTCCTCCGTCTCCATTGTCACCACCACGCACTGCCAGTACTTCATCCTATGGTTCTTATTGGCAGCGCTTGTATCTTCGTTTGTGATGAGTATTTTGCACATAACAGTGCATCACAGTTGTATAGCATTCCTATAAGGAAACCACAATCATTCTCTTCCTTAAGGAACAGAAGCTGGATATTAGTTGGTTTAATCTGAGATTTCGGTGATTCTTTAACCCATCCCCCAATGCAGGTTACCCAAGATGGGTTGTGATTACACTCTCTAAAGAGTACTTCTCAACCTTAGTAAAGGGTTGATCTTGAGAGAAGGAGCCCTATCCTTTAACATTTGTTTATAAAATATTGACGAGAAGGCTGGAGAAATGTCTCAGCAATTAGAACATTGTCCTCTTCCAGAGGACCTGGGTTTGATCGCAAATCTCACATTGTGGCTCACAAGCATCTGTAACTCCACTTCCAGGGGATTTGATGCTCTCTTCTCTTCTCTTCCCTGAGAATGGCAGGCACAAACATGGTTCAGATATGCATACAGAGAAAACACTCACAAACATAAGATAAAACAATTCAGATAAACAAAATACACTGATGTGACCCAGAGATGGTAATAGACAACTGTAATTCCAACATTTAGGAGGCTGGAAGAGGACATTGGTTAGTTTACGCCCTAAGCTACAAAACAAAACAAGACAAAACACAGCCAAGCAAACAAACAAACAAACAAAAAAAAACTGAAACCAAACCAAACAAACAAACTGGGAAAAATTAGAATAAATATGTTTTTCTTTTATTTGGATGAAAGATGTTGGTGAGTTAGGGTTACATAGTGCAGACAACAGGTTCCTGAGATTCATATTGCCACAGGAAGCATTGTGAATCTTCCAGAAGTCATTTCCATCTGGCTATCCTTTATGGCTTAAAATTATGAAATATTAAGAATACTTAATCATATTCTGCAGATCTCTTGAGGTTTTTGAAGAGGCCCTATCTATCTCTTATATTAGGGTAAGCAGATGTTGCTTGTCTCTTAGCAGGTTTATTTCTGATTAGCTTAGAAAGTAACTATAATAGGCTGTCATAGTACCTAACTGAATGACCGGCTTGCATAACCATTAGTTTGCATTTCTTAATTATCCTAAAGAGTTTATGACAATTAGTAGTAAAAGGCCGAAACATCACATTTCATTTTTTTTCTTTACCTCCTAACCCTTCCATCCCATTTCTCTGGGGAGGGGTGTCCTTATATAACAGTCCCTCATCTCAGTTGAGAGGTCGTATGAGGGCCAAGAGCCTCTTCATTCATTGGGGATCTACGAAGCAGTACCATCAGTGAAAAGTGTCTCGTTGCCCAGGAGAGAGAACTACTAAACAAACAAACCAATAAGCATACAATAGATAAAAAAGACTAAATAATAGAAAAAATATAACTAATATATAAAAAATGAATAAAGAATAAAAATTAAAAATAAGAAGTCTATGTCCAAGTTCCCTTTGGTGTTTTAGTTGTAGTATCGATACCTTCTACTATACAGTTAAAATCCTACTATAAGTGAAACCTCAAGAGATCTGCAGAATATGGCATTCAAAGATGTTTTCGTAACTTTAGATTTTTTTGTATCAAGACATATCAACTCCTGACAGCACCCCTTATTCTCCTCCAAGTAGAAGATGAGCATCGAAGAATCTCTAGTGGGAGATGATTGAATTAGTTGCAAGCCTATCTCTTGGTAGGAAAAGCCCCTTGCCCCAACTGTAGACAGAATGCTGTCCAAAAAGGACAAAACCTGGAAGCAGGTAAGTCAACAGCCTAGCTCTGCCAAGACAGGGTAGGTAAGTCCTTCATAACCCCTGCTCTACAGTCAATGTCTGTCAGAGAAACGGGGCCAAATGACTGAAGATCAATGCTGTAATGTATGGAGAGAAAATGGGAAGTGTCCAGGCAGCCAGTATGTCATTTCTTAGTTTGGGAAGCTGCAGGCCCTGTACTTCCTATAAAATCAGATATATTTATCCCTCTCAGGTCTGTGAGGTGGTTGAAGAACAGATAGCTAGAGTCTCATAATTAAATTTTGAGTTGTTTAGGAGTCAAGAGAGTGTTATAGATCTAAGAAGATACTTTTAAAATTGTGTTGCAAGTTAGTATGAATGTTGAGTCAGATACAGACCTTTAAACTCATGGAGATGTTTAGATAGTAGAATGTTAAAGTCAGGTACCAAATACATATAGACTGGTCATTGGGAATGTACGTTAAGCCATATAACCCTCATAACTGTGGCCTAATTACCTCTGTTTTACTGTATTGTATTTATTATTATAAGAGAAAGAGCCATTTGTTGGACTGAAAGGGGAAACTGTAGGGGGAAATAAGATATACCTTAAACTTAAAAGAAAAAAAAAGGGAAGAGGATGGGGGGTGAGGGTGGGAGGGTGGGACTGGAAGGGGAATAGGGAGGGGACTGCGATTGAGATGTAACTTGAAGAAATAAAAAATAATGGAAAAAAATAAAAAACAAACAAACAAACAAACAAAAAGAATACTTAATCAACTATAATTCCTTTCTTTTGATTTGTTTTTACCGAGATATTAAATAGGTATCTAATAGAATGCCACTACAAATATTTGAAATTTGTGCAACTAGTTCACTTTGGAGTTGACCAACTTTGTTTTGTTGTACAGTTTGCTGCCTTTTAAAATTCTGGCTTTTTTTCTGAGTTTTTGGAATTTCTGATCATATAATAGTAAAAATAATTATTTATTTATTCTCTGGCACTGTACTCAGAATTTTTTTAATAATTTATTTTTTATTTCTTCAAGTCACATCTCAATCACAATCTCCTCCCTACTCCCTCCTCCAGTCCCACCCTTCCACCCTCCTCCCCCTCAACTCCCCATCCTCTTCCCTTCTTTTTTTTTTTTTTTTTTTTTTTAGTTTAAGGTATTTCTTTGTTCCCCCCAACAGCTCTCCCTTTCAGTCCAACAAATGGTTCTTTTTCTTATAACTATAAATACAATACAAAACAACAGAAATAAATAGGCCACAGTTATAAGAGTTATATGGCTTAGCATACATTCCCAATGTCCAGTCCATATGTATTTGGCACCTGACTTTAACATTCTACTATGTAACCATCTCCATGAGTTTAAAGTTCTATATCTAACTCAGCTTTCATACTAACTTGTACTCAGAATTTTAATTGACACTTTCCAAGATTCCTTTTTAAGTGAGCATAATTATTGTCTTCACCTTATGGATGAGGAAGCTGAGAGTAAAAGACATACAAAATATAAGGTCACAGAGTCCTGGGAGCCAGTGTTTGCTGCCACCCAGGTTGGCCTCTCCCCTTCTCAGGTTACATTCTTTGTTACCTTATTTCTTGAAAGTCAAAAGTTAGTGGTCTAGTAGAGTGGCATCTGTGCTTGCTGCTGATGAAGGTTGGAACTCTGCTGTGTGTGTTTTCGGTCAGAACACCTCAACCCTGTGCACATGGATCCATGCCTACTATACAGCGCAGCAAAGCCATCTCCTTCAGCTGCTGTATACCAGTGCCCATCATCACACACTGTCATGCATGCACCGGTATCCTGACCTGGGCCCTTTCCTCTCCAATCATTGTGTTTGGTAAACTTCTACTCAGCTATGTTTTCTTATTCCTATCTCTTCCTTTGTGAAGGATGGTCCTGAACTCTCAAGGAAAGACTTGCGATGCTTCCGTGGACTGATGGCCCAGCCTGACACTCAGTATATTGCTACCACACTCTCCTCCCTATTGCAATTATTTAGATTCATATTCTCTGACATATTAAGACCACTGGCTGAGAAGGCTGTCATCTGTTCGACTGTGTATTCCAAGTTCCTGCCACAATGCCTTACACATGACAGAGACTCAGTAAATATCTGGAAGGACAAAGTTAATTTTTAATAACCAATACATTTTGGGAAAGAGAACGTACATTTCCAGCATAAAAATGTGGATTAGTATTTTTTTTTATTTAAAAAGCGAGAAAATTGAGATTTGATGAGGAACCTGTGACAAAGCTTTAAAAATAAATTTCATATTTTTCTAAGCTTTAAAATCATTTCCTAGTACAGAATGATGTAACTACTTCAAAAACACATTAATACTCTCTGACTACTATCCGGCCTCAAGGAAATTACCTTGCCAAATGAAAAATTGTCCTTAAGCCCCTAACTTTATCCCTATTTCTTACTCAAAAAACCTTTCACACAACTCCAACCAGAAGAGAGACTTCTCTTCAGCCCATCCCTTCCCATCATTGTTTAATGAACACTGGCGTTGGTTCAGCCTTAGAATTTAAGTGTCTCTAGAATCCTGTGTCAGCATTTTAAAGATGTCTTTGAGCACAAGAAATTTATATTAAATACATAAACAAGTTTCACTTTGAAAAAGATGAGTTCTACATTTTGCTTCCATAAGCGAGTAAATCAATAGAATTTGGGAATTAAATGTCCAGAGCTGTCTATGTTGGTAAAACATAAGTAAATAAGTTAATTAATTAATTAATTAATAATTTTTCTTCTCCTTTTCTCCTCCTCCTTCTTCATCCTGGTCCTGAAGATGGTTCTACTTTAGCCTGTCTTCACATTTTATTTAGTACCTTGTAACTAAGAATATTTTATAGCAACTTGGCCAGTCAAAGGTTCTACTGACCATCTCAGGAAATACACAGGAAGGTAACTGCTACTTCTGGAGAATTTGTACATGATGCTCAGGTACAAGCCTATTTTAGAGTGAGTTCCTGCATCCATTCTATAGGTTGCAGCAAACAAATAGACCCTAACTAACCCAAAAGTACCATGGCATCACCAGCTATTACTGTTACAACACCTGTGTCAGCTTTGTAATCTTCATCCTGAAAGCCACCTAACTGGACTGCCCTTCAAGCAAGAAAGCAGTGCACATTTCTTACTGAACAAAAAGAAACTGCTAACTTCTTAAAATAATTTATTTTGTGAATATATTATAATTAATAAAATATAATCAGTTTCCCCTCCACTCCCCCTTTCTTTCTCAAAGCCCCCTATCTACCTCTCCCTTGTTCTCTTTCAATTTAAAGACCTCTTATTTTCTTTAATTGTTTTTGCACACACACACACATACACACACACACACACACACACACACACACACACACACACACACCTAAATATATAAATACAGCCTATTCAGTCTGTATAATGTTACTTGTACGTATATGTTTTTCCCACCTATTTGCTATTTGATAACAAATTTGTGTGTTCTTCCCTGGGGAAGACCATTTCTACTAGTCGTAGCATTCTTTAATTTCTTGTAGTCTTTTGTCTAGATTTGAAGCTTGCAAGCTCCCCCCACTCCACCATAGCATGTCTGTCTATTGATGTTGTCCTTGTTCAGCACATCTTCAGGCAATCATGTTGGTGAGATTTCTTGAGTGTGGGTTCTGACTTTTCTAGGAGACACATTCTCTCAGAAAACTCCCTGTGCTCCTAGCCCTTTCAATCTTTCCACTCCCTTTTTCACAATGATCCATGAGCCTTAGGTGTAGGTGTTGTGTTGCAGATATATCAGTTGAGAATTGATTCTACAACTCTGAATTTTTCTCAGTTGTGGATTTCTCTAATGGTCAACATCTGTTCCAAAGAGAAGTTTCCTCGATGAAGGGTGAGAACTGCACTTGCCTATGGATATAAGTATTTATAAACTGGTTTAATAAAGTATCAATTGTGTGTTCTTCTCCAGGATCCATGAGTTCACTAGCCCCAGGTAACTGATTATGTTTCTAGTACCAATTATGAATTCCCTCTTGTGCAGAGGGCCTTAAGTCTAATTGGGAGATGTTGGTTACTGCCAGTATATGTGTGCCACTACAGCACCATTAGGATTATCTTGTCATGCTTGTTGTTGTGTGGTTAACAGGTATCATAGTTGGGTTGAACTATTGCTTTCTTCCCTCCTTTGGAAACTTGTATGTCTACTTCTTATACCATCAAAGTTAGTCCTCCAGAAGGAGACTTTCAGGTCAGACCTAGCTCTAGTCCTCTGGGTTCGATGTCCAAAATACATGATGTCTTCAGCAATAGGGAATTAATTACCATTACCTCCCACTTCTGGGGGTAAGGGCAATAGCCTACAGTAGCCTGTAATTACAGGGGAGCCACTTGGACAATTCTGACTCAGAAGCAGGCTTCTTGTGGCTGGTATTGGGGTTTTATTAGATAGTTTGTATCTCTTTGAGGGGTCATTGTTAGCCCAGATGGGAAATTTTTGTTTAACCTCTATATGTGTATATATACTCTGACTTACATATATTATAGGCATATTATAGTAGATAATTAATAGTGTGATTCCTTGTGACTTTTTCAACATCTTTATTGTTATTTTACCCATTTTCTCCTTCTTCTATATTTTTCTCCTGCTTTTTTCACAAAGTAAAGCTTCTCATTTTCCCAATTCCCACCTCCTTATACTTTGTTATTCCTCTTCTCCCCAGTTCACCCCACAATGGTCCCTTTTACTTCCTGTGTTGCTACTGTTACTTCAGGTTATATACTCCATCTTCAGGCTTGGAACTGGGAGCCTCAGATGAGAGCAAACATGTGAAGTTTGTCTTTCTGGGGTAGGTGGCCTTTCTCAATATGATCTATTCTAGTTCCATCCATTCACCTGCAAACTTCATTTTCTTCACAGCTGAATAGGATTCCTTAATGTTATGTTCCACATTTTTCTCTGTCCATCATCAATAGAAAGACATTTAGTTTCTTTCCATTTTCTAGCTATTGTGACTGGGGCAGCAATGAGCAATGAATGAGCATCTGTGGAGATGTCAAGCCCTTTGGGAATATGCCCCAAAGTGATATAGCTGGATCATATGGAAGATTTATTTTTAGCTCTTTGAGGAGTCTTTGACTGATTTCCAGAGAGGTTGAATCCAGTCTGAAATCCCACCAATAGTGAATGGGGTTTCCTTTTCCTGCTCTTCCAGAAGTTGTTGTGCACTGTTTTGTTAATATTTGCTATTCTGACTGGGGTTAAGATAAAACCTCAAAGTTGTTTTGATTTGCATTGTCCTAATTTCTAGGGATAATGAATTTTTTTGAGATATTTCTTAGCCATTTTTTTTTAAATTTAAAGAACTCTTTTTATCGTGTTCCAGGTGCAACATTGAGTGAGTGGGTTGTTTGTTTTTTGTTTTACTCTTTGTTCTTTTTATATTCTGGATATTAATCCTATCTCATATATATAGTTGACAAAGATTTCTTCCCATTCTGTGGGCTTTCTATTCACTTGGTTGTTTCTTTAGCTACACAGAAGCTTTTTAGTTTTATGAGGTCCCCCTTGTCAGTTCTTTGCTTTATTTTTGAGTAAGTGGAGTCATATTTGAAAAAAAAATATTTCCTATACCTATATCATGTAGCATTCGGCTTATGTTTTCTTCTAGCAATTTTAGGTTTTATATTTAGGTCTTTGATCCATTTGGAGTTAGTTTTTGGTGCAAGGTGATAGGTACTAATCTAAATTCATTCTTTCAACATTTGGTGTTCACATCACCATTTGTTGAAGATATCTCTTTTCCCTGTAATTTGTGTTTTTGGAAGCATTGTCAAATATTAAATGACTGAAATTATGTGTACTCATGTTTGGACCTTCCTTTGATTTTTTCACTCTGTTTCATTTTTAATTTTTTTTTTAAATTTTTTACTCAACCATCTACATGTCTGGTTTTTGTCAGTATTGTATTGTTTTTATTATTTTGGTTCTGTAATATATCTTAAGATCTTGAATAATAATCCTTCCAGCATTGTTCTTTGTGCTCAGGATCTGTTTTAAGTATCCAGGATACTTTGTTCTATATGAATTTTAAGATAGCATTTTCTATCTTCACATTTCTATGTGAAGAATTAAATGGGGATTTTATTTGGGATTATATTTACTCTGTAAAGGGTAGAATGATCATCAGCTGTACATTTATATAGTTTATATAGTTTGTCACATTTACTGAGTTATATATATTGAACTATCCCTGGATTTTAGGGATAAATCTAAGTTGTCCCTGATGGATGATCTTTTGATGTATGTCTGTATTTGGCCTATAAGTATTTTATTGAGCAGTTTTGAATCTATGTTCACCACTTATATTGTCCTGTGGGTACAGTTTTGTTGTTGTTTTGTCTTTTCCTAAGTTTGAAATTCAAGTGATTCTGACTTGATTGAAGGAATTTTGAGAGTCTCTTAGATCCCTTCTTTTCCCTGCTATTAAGAGCTTGAGGAGAGACTTTCCATGTCTGGCACTGAGATTTTGTTAGTCAATGACTCATAGGAAGATCATGAATATATGTGGCATAATATATTTCACATATATATTTATATATATGTATATAATACATATAAAATATATCTGTATGATATACATACATGTATTTCAAATAAGCTTATATTACAATGTTTCCTATGGCTTTTTCAAGCATCCTTTGTGTTATTTATCTCTCTTTTCTTCCTCTCCTATGTTAATCTCTTCCCCTGTTAGAGTATTCTGCCCCATCCACCTTTTTCCTCCTTCATAGCATTTGTGTCCATGTGCTATCTTCTTTAGAGTATCTCCATGTACTAACTTTGTCTTCCTCCTCCTCTTCTTCTTCTTCATCATTGTATCTTCTCTCCATGGTTCTCTGCCTTGCTCTTTATCCTTTCTCCTTTCCTGGCTTCTGCGATAACTTTAGATTTATACTCATATCTAAGGATTTGAAGCTAGGGTCCACAAATAAGACACCTCTTACTTGTTTTTTGTTTTGTTTTTGCATGTTCAGTCCCCATGTCTTGTAATTAATAAATATATATCTAGGTTGGTCTGATTTTACTCTTTTCTCTGCTTTTACCTTTATGCCATAGTTGAAAATGTGACTATATCTCAATGACCTTAGGAGCTTTCTAAAACTGTTTAAAGACCTGAGTAAATGGCATGTGATTCTATTCTTCATAGAACTTTATACAGACAGATATGGATAAACTTGTTTTTAAATAGTCCATCCAGTGAGACTGAATTCATTGTTATTCTTCCCTGTGCTCAGAAAGAGGGGATTCATATTTTTATCAGGGCTGGGATTGGTGAGGAGATGCAGTATGTCCTTCTAGTACACAAATTACAGATTAGGTGTGTGTGTGTGTGTGTGTGTGTGTGTGTGTGTGTGTGTGTGTGTAATAGAGCATCTAGGAACCACACTTATGTTAAGACAGAAGACAAACAGACAGATAGATGGACAGACAGACAGACAGGCAAGCAGGCAAACAGGCAGGTAGTTTTATGCTCAGACTGGGCGAAGGATGAAAATTGAATAAGATAAATTTTTAGAGGTGAGGATGGGGCACTAGCCTCCTGAGTAGAGAGGAGAGGAAGGAAAAGAATGGTCAGAAACCTGGAACACTGTGACCATGTTTTATAGACACTTGAATTTGTCTAAAGCTGAGCTGTCAAGGACATTTTTAAAAATTTCCACATCAAACTTTTATGTTCTAATAAATAATCACATTTTATGTGTCTACCTTTTATTGATTTGGGTTATATTCTTATGATGATTATAGGAAGTGGGAGCTTGTGGCACATTCCAGATTCTGGGAAAATCCCTCCTCTGCTGTAATTGAGTTAGAAATAGGGACTGAAGCAAGAAACAAAAGCAAAAAGGGAAAGGAGGATAGTTATATAAAGTATTTTGAGTCTTTTAGAAGGACCAGGTTTGATTGAAGATATCAGGAGCTACTTGGTACCATGAGTAGAGTAATAATGTAATAAAGATGATAATTTTGGTCCTGGTAAAATTATAGGAGTATAAGAATTAGAACAGAGCTAAGTTTGGTGTAACTGCAAATGTACCATCAGAAGAGGCTGATTTCTTGAATGATATTGTAATACAGGGAAATTGTAACTGTAGGATTTATTGAGGGATTAGATTTAAAGTATGGAAAAAGTTTTATGGATAACACTAGAAGTTTGTACTAGAGAAAATTTTAAAATTGCTATTGACTTTGACAGGGAAGTTCCAGAAGAAATAGATTTTGAGAAAAGAAAGAAAGAAAGAAAAAAGGAAAGTTTCCTGGAGGTATCATACTCACCTTGCTTCATATTCCACTGTGTTCTTTCCAGAAGTACTATATATAGGGAGTATTCAGAGACAATACTCTCCCATGCTAGGAGTAGGAGTGAAGCTAGGGGTTTTTTTTTTTTTGTTGTTTTTCACATATTATTTGACATTAAATCAAGAGACTTAGTTCTCCTTACTTCAGAGAAAGATGCTTTGGAAAGGTATAGTTACCAAGATATTCTTTAATCTCAACACTTGTGAGAGAGAAATTCAAATCTCTAGTCATGAGTATTTCAGTCTACTTAAAAGTAACACCCACATTGATTCAGCCAAGAATATAGTTATAAAAAATGTAAATAGCACGTATTTAATGGCCTATATGAGAACTTTCATGAAGAAGCACTGATCAGTATATCTTTCTTTACTAGATAGGAGTCTAGCTTCTAGCAGTGTCTGTGCTCGGTAAGTTAATAAGGTGAATCAGTGGCAGGTGGTTGTGAATGTATCAATATGGAACACCATGTGAGGGACTCCAAGACATCCAACTGAGGGGAGATGTTCTCAGTGGGAGGGCTAAAGAAAAGGCTGCAGTGTCCAATGGAAGGGGTAATCCTGTGGACTTTCTTTGTACTATTGGACTATCTAGATGGACCAAAGAGCAGATGGAAATAATGTATCAGCTTTGTCTTCTACTCTTCAGTCTGTCTGGGCTTCCCTCTATAAAGCAGGTGGTACAGGGACCTCCAAACTGAGTGTCCTGCAACCACCATCCAAGCAATTCAAACAAGTGTGGAGGGCGGTGAAAAGAACTGAGCAAACAAGTAAGTGGCTGTAGACCTCCTCATTGAGGTGCTTTGAAACTAAAATTTAATCATAAATTGTATTTGTCAATAAGTATAAACTGTAAGATTAGGCTGGGGGAACAGCTAATGGGCTGGTGGGAGGCCGGCAGGCCTGACCCACCTTAACTGGTGGCCTGACTTGTCCTGGGGAACAAGCCCTGGACAAAGGGTGGCCTTCATCATCTGCAACCTAAACTGTTAACTAATATTTTCATTAATAACTATAAGTTATTATATTAGGCCGGCAGAGCAGCCAACGGCCTGGTATCAGATTGGCAGACCTGACTTGCCTTAGAAGCCTGTATGCCTGGAGGAACACCCTGGTGGTGCGGTCTGGTGGCGAAGCTGGTGGAGTAGCTTTTGGATACTTATTAATAACTATAAACTATTATATTAGACCAGCAGAATTGGCAGTGGCCTGAAGGAACAGTTGCTGAGGCTTGGTGGGAGGCTGATGGGCCTGGATTGCCACAGCCTTTTCCCCAATAAT
The DNA here is from genome assembly GCA_907164525.1 of Lophiomys imhausi. Classification (NCBI taxonomy): domain Eukaryota; kingdom Metazoa; phylum Chordata; class Mammalia; order Rodentia; family Muridae; genus Lophiomys; species Lophiomys imhausi. Next base: position 1,430,685 of record CAJQZJ010009649.1, on the reverse strand, counting down.
TAAATACACCAAGACCTTTTAATTTTTCAATGCTTAGCCCTTAGCTGGGCAGACTCTCAACTAGCTAATCTAAATTAAACTAGACCACCTACTCCCAAACCACCATGTGGCCTGTTGTTACTTTCCAGAGCTCTCAAACACATCTGTCTGATCCCCTATCTCCTGGAAGAGAGATTCCTCTGTGTAAAATGTAGGGTTCCTGTTTCTGTCTCAGGAAGTCCCACCTTCCTATACTCTTTCTGCACCGATAATTGGCCATCAGTGACTTTTATTAACCAATCAAGAGAAAGCCTCAGAAGTTCTGGTAACCAGATCTCAGCATTGAAATCAGCCCTTCAGAAGCAGTGTATTAGACCTTCCTCCAATAGTGCTGGGTGGAAAGAAGTTGGCAAATTTTTGCCTCAGCAATCAAAATAATTTTGTAGTGTGGGGGTCCAATCACACAAATCCAGGCTTGACTGAACACAGAGGATTGTTAATGTAAGCTATTTTTGATTTCAAAGGTTTGTAATAGCCTGTTTGTTTTTGTTTTTCCTATGGTGGCAGATTCTTCTGAAAAATTGACACAGAGAAAGGGGAGATAAATAAAGAATGTATTCTGCTTTTCTACTATGCTATGGAAAGAAAAAAATTAAATGCATGAATCAATAGGAGAAGAAACAGAGAGGATGAGAATAGACAAATTACATGGGATAATAAATTAGTCAAAATAAGCAGTAACCCATTAGTAACACTCGACCTCAAGTTTAGTTCCCTTTCTAATATTTTGGAATTGAACTTGGGTACAAGTTCTCATTGAAACAACCCTCTTTTTTCCCATCACCATTGTTAGTAGAGTTGTGAGGACTAGGATTCCCTACCTGTGTCTTGTTCACTGTCACACCTGAAATGTACCTACCTGAGAGGACTCTAAGTGATAGGATTTTCTTAGTGAATATTAAAATTTAATATCCTTTGTTAGCAGGGATCATGGTCAGTGTGGTTTTTGTCATTCAGAACCTGAAAAATCATATTTTGCAGAATTATTTCTTGTGAATAACTCTTGGATCATTTTTTTTAAGGAGACACAAAAGTCAAAACTTTGCTTATTCTGAATTCAGCTCCACAATGTGTAATTTTAGTAGACAGGCCAGATTTAATTTTACTGTCTGCAAGTCTGAAGTTTATAATGCATGTAATTTGATTTTCTTTCTCTAGAGGTATTTTATCTATCTGATATAAGTCTTTATCAGCTTAGGCGAAGTAAAATTCACCATAAAAGTTACTGTGGAATCCTTCACTTTAAAGATACTGTTAGAAATTTGCTAATTTTAAAAGACATTTGTAGTGAGGGGAAGTTATTGAGCTTACTTTGCCTATAAAGTCTAAGAATGTTTCATATTCTTAACTCTACTTCTTGTTTTACTAATTTGTCTTTTTCTCTGTGTGTTCACTAACATGTATGTGTATGCATATAAGTGTAGAGGCCAGACAGAGGCCAACTTCTTGTGTCAGTGCTCAGGAGTAAGTTTTTTCCCTTTTTGAGATGGGAAATGGGATTTCTTTCTTTTTCTTTTTCTTTTTTTTTTTGGGGGGGGGCTGGAATTGGGCAAGCATGTTAGGCCTGGATGTTCAGCAAAACCAGTAATGTACTTGTTTCCACCTCCCCAGGGCTGGGATAACAAATATACACCAACATGCCTAGCCTTTTTTGCTTCACATAGATGTTAGGGATGCTTGCTGACTGAATTGTCTTCTCAGTCTTCCAATTTACCTTTTTAAAACAAATCATCTGACATATTATTAATATTTATTGTATTGAATTTTGAAAATTTATAAGTTACTTTTGAATATTTAAGTTCTTATTTAAACTATTATCATCATGTCATTTTAATAAAATGTTCACTCACATAATTAAAACTCTGAAAAATTGCTTGATAGGAATGACCTCTCAATTCACTGCTTTTCACACTTTAGTATTGTAGATAATTTCACACTTTAGTATTGTAGATAACATTTTGCTGTCTCTATAGAATGAGCTCAGGTCTGTATGTTATGGTGGTTGGAGAAATGTAGCTCAGACATGAATAACTACATAAATGGTGAGAGTATGGTTCTGCCCAGGTTCTGTTTGTAAGTATAGCTTAGTAGAATGTGAAAGGAATGGAAATTTTAAAGAGACCACCCCCCCTGACAGACATTGTGGAGCCAGGCCAGCTATGTTCCAGGAAATTAGCTGACCATAAAAAGGTGGAACCAAGAATGAAGGTCAGTCAGGACATGAGCCTCAGGCTCTAGGAACTAGGTTACCACAAAGCAGATGGTAAAGTAAGAGTAAATTCATTCCTGAGAAAAACAAGTATAGGGTATTTTCCGCTGACTAACTAAATAATGGGTTAATACTTTCCACCTGTGATTTCCCCCACCCCATTGGTATGTGGTTTTTTTTTTCCTTTAAAACTTCACTCTCCCCCATCTTGGGGTCGAAACTCCTCTACCCCCATGTGGGATACGAGTTTTGGCCTCAGCGCGCTGTTCCCGAAATAAACCTCTTGTGGATTGCATCAAGATGGTCTCTTGTGAGTTTTTGGGTGGCTGTGATATCCCAAGTCTCAGGTGAGGGACTTCCCTCTCCCAGGTCTTTTAAATGCTCATTGGACTGTCTGACAGAGTTAGAATTCAGGAAATACTTGCTTTTTTTTTTTTTTTTTTAATTGCCCTGAACTTGACACATTGTCTATTTTCAAAAAAAAAAAAAAAAAATGGAAAAAAATCACCTTGTACCTCATAGGAATCTTATTTGAATTTATATGAAACATCACATTTTAAAGTAGCAGAAAAGCTAACTGGTAACATGCTTGCCCTAGTGATTCTAAAGGTTTTTATATTTTTTATTTATAAAGGAAAATTGAAATTTAATGAAAGAAATGACTGTGTAGGCATGGAATAAGAACCTTAAACTTCCTTTTATTTTTATGGAGCTAGATTCTTCTTTCATACAAGACACTGTGACCATCATTTCTCCTCTCTCTACTCCTCTTAGATCCACATCTCCCTCTTCCCCCATATCAATTTATCCTCCATTTCCTTTTCAGAAAATATTAGGCCTCCAAGAGACAGCTGCCATACAGAACAAAACAAGATACAATAAGACAACACAAAAAGCCCTCATATCCAGACCAGACAAGGCAATCCAATAGGAGAAAAAAAGAGTCCTAAGAGCAGGCAAAAGAGTCAGAGACACATCCACTCCCACTATTGGGAGTCCTACAAGAACACTAAGCTAACAGCTATAACATGCACACAGAGGATCTGGCGCAGACCCATGCTGGGTCACCACCTCAGACCCATGCTATGCTTGCCACCTCAGTCTCTGAGCAGCCATATGAGCCTTGCTTAGTTAATTCAGTCAGCCATCATCTGTTGGTGTCCTCCTTTCCCCTCTGATTCCTACCATCTTTCCTCCCTTCTTTCATGGGTTTTCCTGATTTGCAAAAGGGGGGATCTGATGGTGACCTCTAATTTAGCTTCTCTCTCTGCATAATGCCTGTCTGTGGGTCTCTACATCTATTCCCATCAACTGCCAGAGGACATCTCTCTGATGACAACTGGATAAGGTATTGATCTATGAGTATAGCAGAATATCACTAGGAATAATTTTATTTACATATATATGTTTGCATGTATATTTGCCAGTTGTGTTTGAGAGATATAAGCTTTTAAATAGTAGTTTAATCTCAACAATAAGGACTATGGACCCTATTACTCTCTAATTCATTGCCCCTTTCTCTTTAATTGTTGTTACACAAATACTCCCAAATACATAAATAAGACCCACACAATATGTTTAATGTTACCTGTATGTATATGATCTCAGGGCTGATCATTTCTTATTGGTCAACCAACTGGGGCCTGTTCACTAAGGAAGGCCATTTTTTCTGCTCTCAGCATTCCTAGTTGCTTGTAGTTCTTTGTATGGGGTTGAGACTGCATAGCTTTTCCCCTACCATGTTAGTATGTCCATTGGCATTACTGTACTTTAGGATTTGTTTAGGAAGCATGTTGATCAAACTTCATGTATATAGCTTCTCTGACATTTCTAGGAGATGCAATTGAAACTGCAATTTAATTATCAATTGCATTTATTAATAAGTATAAACTGTAAGATTAGGCTGGTGGAGCAGCTGGCGGCTTGACAGAACAGTGGGCAGCCTGGCAGGATATCAGCTGGTGGACGTGGCCTGCCTTAACTGGTGGCCTGATTTATCCTGGGGAAAGAGCCCTGGACCAAAGGTGGCCCATACCACCTGTAACCTAAACTCTGTTAAGTAATATAAGTTGTTATATTAGGCCGGTAGGCTTACCGGCAGCTTGGTAGGGATTCACCAGAGTTTGACAGGAGTCCAAGAGTCTGATGGCCCTGGATTGCTTGGACTACAGCCTATAAGCTGCTGTGGTCCTTTCCCCAATAATTAAATACTCCAAGACCTTTTAATGTTTCAATGTTTAACCCTTAGCTGGGCAGACTCTCAATTAGCTACTCTAAATTAACCCGGATCACCTAATCCCAAACTGCCATGTGCCTGTGATTATCTTCCAGCATTCTCCAACACAGGTATCTGCTTCCATGTCTCCTGGTGGAATAAACTAATCCTCCATGTAAAACACAGGGTTCCTGTTTCAATCTCAGGAAGTTCCACCTTCCTATACTCTTTCTGCCCAGCTAATTGTCTATCAGCGACTTTTATTAACCAATCAAGGGAATGCCTCAGAAGGGGCAGTAACCAGATCTCAGCATTGAAATCAGCCTATCAGAAGCAATGTTATTAGACCTCCCCCAACACGCAATCTCCCAACAAACATCTTGTTTCTCTGGCTCCTACCACATTTCCTCACTTCTTCTGCAATGATCCCTGAGTTTTAGGTGCTTTGTGTTACAAATGTGTCAGTTGGGACTAGGTGCCACAGAATCCTTTGCTCTATGTGTTTTGATTGGTTGTAGTTTTTAGTCTCTGCCTGAAGTTTCTTTGAGGAGGGGTGAAAATTATGCCCATCTGCAGGTACAAGGACAAATGTTTAGAGTACAGTTAGGGATTATGGTGGTTTAGTTAAGTGACAGTCGTAGGTTCTACTACAAAATCTGTGACTTTACTAGATCAAGATAATTGACTAGGTTTCCAGTACCAGACATGGTTTCATGGTTTCCCTCTTTTGTAGTCCAAATCGTCCTTAAATGTGTGTGTGTGTGTGTGTGTGTGTGTGTGTGTGTGTGTGTGTGTGTGTGTGT
>CAJQZJ010009649.1:1350114-1396082 GCA_907164525.1 Lophiomys imhausi | reverse complement strand
TTGATTTAGTTTTGGTAGGTGGAATTTATCGAGGAAATTGTCCATTTAACAAGACCTGAACATCTTACCACAGCTGAAACACATGAAAATGATGACAAATCAATACTATGAAAATGATAGAGCCCTTACAAAAAGAAATTCAACCCCTGAAAGAATTTAAAGAATCCTCAATTTTACAAATGAAAGCAATGGAGAATACCATTAGAGACTTCCATGCCAACTCAGTTAAACTTAAACAGGAAAGAGACAAGGCAATGAAAGATTTGAAAGATCTGCAGAAAAAGACAAGCAAATTGGAGCAGGAAACTTATAAAACGAACAACATTGTTCAAGACTTGAAATTGGAAGTGGAAGCAATAAAGAAAACACAAGAAGAGACAATCCTGGAGGTGGAAAATCAAGGGAAGAGAACAGGAACTACAACCATGAGTATCAAAAATAGGATATAAGAGATGGAAGACAGAATCTCAGGTGTGGAAGATTCGATAGAAGAAATCAGTACAACATCCAAAGAAAATGAGAAATCTAAAAAAGTTCTCACCCACAACATCCAAGAAGTCAAGGACTCAATGAAAAGAGAGAATCTAAGAAGTATAGGCATAGAGGAAAGAGAAGAGGTCTGACTCCACGGTCCAGAAAAGATATTCAACAAAAACATAGAAGAAAGCTTCCCAAACATAAAAAAAGAGATGCCAGTAAAATTCCAAGAGTCATACACAACACCAAAGAGTTTAGACCAGAAAAGAAATTCCTTTTGCCACATAATAATTGAAACTCCAAATGTACAGAACAAAGAAACAATATTAAGAGTTGTAAGAGAAAAAAGTCAAGTAACATATAATGACAGACCCATTAGAACTACACTTGACTTCTCTCAGAATCTTTAAAAGCCAGAAGGGCCTGGGAAGACATCCTACAAGCCCTAAGAGAACATAGGTGTCAGGCCAGACTACTATGCCCAGCAAAACTCTCTATAAACATAGATAGAGAAAACAAGATATTCTATGACAAAACCAAATTTAAACAATATCTACCCACAAATCCAAGATACTACACAAGATACTAGAAGGGAAAATTCTAACCCAGAGAAGATAACTACACCCAAGAAAACAGAGGAAGCAAAAATCTCCACTGCAGCTAAACCAAAAGAAACACACAACCACCACCTACATCAAAATAGCAGAAAATAACAACCTTTGGTCATTAATATCCATCAACATGAGTGGACTCAACTCCCTAATTAAAAGACACATGCTTACAGAATGGATACATAAACAAGACCCGTCCTTTTGCTGCATACAAGAAATGCATATCACTAACAAAGACAGACACTACCTCAGAGTAAATATCTGGGAAAAGGTTTTCCAAGTAAGTGGACCCAGGAAGCAAGCTGGAGTAGCCATCCTAATATGAAATAAAATAGACTTTCAACTGAAGGTCATCAAAAAAGACAGGGAAGGGCACTACACACAATATTAAAGGAAATATTCATCAAGAGGACATCTCAATACTGAATATCTATGCCCCAAATACAAAGGCACTCACATTTGTAAAAGAAACACACATCGATTCTCACACATTAGTAGTAGGAGACTTCAACACCCTACTCATTACAATGGACAGTTCATTGAGAGAGAAACAGAACAGAAATGCTGAGACTAACAGAGGTCATGAACTAAATGGTCCTAACAGATATCTACAGAACATTTCACCCAAACACAAAAGAATGCACCTTCTTCTCAGCACCACATGGAACCTTCTTCAAAAATCTACCATATAGTTGGACACAAAGTAAGCCTCAACAGATATAAGAAAATTGAAATAACCCCTTGTATTTTATCAGACCACCATGGATTAAAGCTGGATTTCAATAACAACAGAAATAACAGAAAGCCTACACATTCATGGAAACTGAACAACTCTACTCAATGACCAGTGGGTCAGGGAAGAAATAAAGAAGGAAATCAAAGACTTCTTAAAATCCAATGAAATTGAAGTCACAACATACCCAAACCTAGGGGACACAATGAAAGCTGTGCTACGAGGAATGTTCATAGCACTAAGTGCCTTCAAAAATAAAATTGTGACAGCTCATATTAGCAGAACTGGAAGTGCTAGAAAAAAAGAAGCAAACACTCAAGAGGAACAGAAGGCAGGAAATCATCAAATGTAGGGCTGAAATTATCAATTTAAAACAAAAAGAATAATACAAAGAATCAACCAAACCAAGAGTTGGTTCTTTGAGAAAATCAACAAAATAGAAAAACCCTTAGGCAAACTAATTAAAAGGCAGAGAGAAAAATACCCTAACCAACAAAATCAGATATGAAAATAGAGAAATAACAACAGACATCGAGAAAATCCAAAGAATCTTTAGGTCTTACTTTAAAAATCTGTACTCCACAAAATTTGAAAACCTAAGTGAAACAGACAACTCTCTTGATAGATTCCACCTACCAAAGTTAAATCAAGAACAGGTTAACAGATTAAACAATCCTATATCCCCTAAGGAAATAGAAACAGTCATTAAAAGTCTCCCAACCAAAAAAAAAAAAAAAAAAAAAAAAAAAAACCCTGGGGCCAGATGGCTTCAGCACAGAATTTCAAAGAAGAGTTTATACCAATACTCTTCAAATTCTTCCACAAAATAGAAACAGAAGGAACATTGCCAAACTCATTCTATGAGGCCACAGTCACCCTGATTCTTAAACTACACAAAGACCCAACAAAGAAAGAGAACTTCAAACCAATTTCCCTCATGAACATAGATGCAAGAATGCTTAATAAAATACTAGCAAACTGAAATCCAGAACACATCAAAACTATCATACACCATGATCAAGTACGCTTCATCCAAGGAACGCAGGGATGGTTCAACATACGAAAATCCATCAACATAATCCACCATATAAACAAGCTGAAAGAAAAAAACACACATGATCATCTCGCTAGATGCTGAAAAAACATTTGAAAAAATCTATACCCCTCCATGCTGAAAGTCCTGGAGAGAGCTGGCATATAAGGACCATACTTAGAAATAATAAAGATGATATACAGCAAGCCAGTAAGCCAACATCAAATTAAATGGAGAGAAACTTAAAGCATTTCCTCTAAACTCAGGGACAAGGCAAGGATGACTACTTTCGACATAATCTCTTCAATGTAGTACTTGAAGTTCTAGCTAGAGCAATAAAACAGCTAAAAGAGATGAAGTGAAAACAAATGGAAAGGTGTCGCATCCCCCTCGACCAGCAAGGATGAAGCAACTCACAAAAGCTCTTCTCCAGCAGTTTATTCAGGTCCCTTGAAAACAGTCTTCCAAATGCCCGGGCAGACCCAACCCACAGGCTAAATACTAAATGAACAGCCAATCAAGTAAAGCCACGAGGTGCTATCTTAGAGGCCCAAATATGCGAAGCAAGCCAGATCAGCCGTCTTAGCCAAATATGGACTTGTTTACCACCGAGAGCGCTCACCATCGGGCTGGTGGAAGGCGGAAACCGGCGCCATCTTTAGGGCGCGGCACGTCGCAGCTCTCTACAGTTCCCCCTTTTTTATTTTTTCTAAAGTTGGTAGAAGTCCCTGGAAAGGGTTCGTAATCCCCCTATCTGGGGATCTCACGGTGGGCCTGAGCCTGTAGGAGGGCGGTGCTCAAACTCTTACCCGTCTCTGGGTCAGCCTCCCCACTCGGGACTGCCCTGTCTTAGGTGGCCGAGACTTACCCGTCTACTCCATCATTGACTTGCCAGACCCTAATATCCGTGGAACGAATACCTCAGTGGGCAGGGACTATGCTCAGTGAAGATTTAAGGCTTCATGGCAGCGAGCCATACCTGAGGGGTCTGGCCCGCCTCAATGGCGACAAGGGCTTGTATAATCATGGCTACGTTACGCTTTTGTGTGGCTCTCATCTTGTAGATGCACCATAGGCAAACCAGAGAGGCTAGTATCAACAGTATCGCCAAAGAGCCTACGCCCGCCCACTCCTTAAGATGATCCATAGCCGTCTGAATCCAGGAAGTCAAACCAGTAGCCAGGCTCAGATCCACCCAAGTGGAATTGATGTGGACGATTGTCGCTCTCAGCTCTCTCTTCAAATTTTCAAATTCAGCTGACCAATCCTGTAAGAGGAACTTTGACAATTGTCTAGACAAATTAGCAGCCTTTTTAAAATTTTGATACTGCACCGAAGTAACACACAAACCTTGCATTTTCCACTCACACCCCAATTGTGCTAGTTGCCAAAGAGAATCAATCTGTTCTTGTATTAAATCTATGCGTTGATTAACTATCATAAGACCTCCTTTGAGATGAGAATTCATAGAGGTCTGGGTATCCAATGCCTGTGCTACAGTGGCTGAGATGTTATTCAGGGCATTGGCAGTCTGTATAGAACTAGACAAGGCAATAGCTGAGGCAGTAGCTCTCACAGCAGCAATAGTGATGGCAGTAACAATAGCTGCAGTGATGCCAAAATCTCTTTTAAACCTGAATAGCATCATGGTATTAGGGGCCTCTATAGGAACTGGTACATATCGAGGCATTCTAGTCACCACAGCCACAGGAAAGGCTGTGGCATTCCAGCATAGGGCATAAAAACATGTGCCCGGAGTGCATACTAACTTTTCTTCACCCAAGGATGCACTCCCAGTACTTACAATCCACAGAAAAGGAGGCCAGAGACACACTGGCGAAGCTGAAAAGTTCTTGTTGCGGTAAGAATGAAACAAAGATTTCCAAATACCAGAGCGACCACCGCTAGAAAAATCCAATTTGGTAGCGGACCCTAGGGAAAAATTACCTCTTTGATAAATTCCTCCCCCAAGCATAATGACAGGTCCCAAGTCCATGCAACTTCCATTTACCCCACACAAAAGCCACAAATCAAAAGGATTGGTGGCAGTCTGCTGAGGATCCCTAGTAGATATATCAAGCATCTGACCTTTGATATGTATGTAAAGGACATTGTAATGACCCCACGCCCAGTAGCCAACCAGGCTGGTGCCATACCCATCCGGTATCTTTTTCTCAGAGATGGGAAACTAGGATACCAACCCATATGCAATCAAACATGCCCTTCTTGAAGTCGCTAGAAGCTGACCCCAAGTGCAGTGCTTAGCCTCGCATCCTGAGTGTGATGATAGCTTAGTCCTTTAGGACAGTCAACCAAGCTTGTGGCTGTCTAGCCTCAAAGGCAGCAAAGGCTTGCACCAGCATGGCATTGCTTCTCCTCTGGGAAATCCTCATCTTACAGATACACCATAGGGCAATGAAACTGACTAGGAAGACCATGCCTCCTAGGGCACCATTCCCGCCCATTCCTTCAGATGATTCATGGCTCGGAGGATCCATGTTGACAGTCCTTCAGCAACAGAGACATCAACCCGGGTGGAATTCACATGCACGATGGCAGTTCTCAGATTCTGCATCAGCTTATCAAACTCGCCAGACCAATTTCCTGTAAGATACTGAGAGAGTTGCTTAGACAAATTTGCAGCTACAGTATAATTTTGATATGGCACAGAGGTCACACACAAACCAGTCATTTTCCACTCACAGCCAATCTGGGCCACCTGCCACAATATATCCAAGGCCGTGGCTACATTGGCTGACAAATTATTCAAGGTAGCGGCAGTCTGCACTGAGGCATCCAGGCTTCCAACCCCTTGTTCTTATAAGGGGTGATAGCTGCTTTACATTCCTTTGTACATTGCTCATACACAAGTTGTTTAATTAAGGGCATTGCCAAATCAGGGTCTCCAAATACCCTTCCAGCTGCTTCAACCATTATAGCCACGAAGTCTGAGAAAGGCTCCAGGGGATCTTGAATAACCTTGGTTAGATTGCCATTCACTTCCCCTTTGTTAGGCAATGATTTCCAAGCTCTGGTAGAGTAAATTGATTTGCTCAAACACCTGAGCCGGATACCAGTTTGTTGTTGAGCATATTGACCTTGCCCAAGAAGCATGTCCACATCCCAGGCTGGGTTTCCTGCTGTACGATTAGCAGCAGCTTGTTCATTAGCAAACTCAATCAAGAAAGCCTTCCAATCTAAATACTGCCCAGAGGATAGGCAGGCACGTGCCAAGCTCATCCAGTCACTAGGAGTCATGCAATAACAACTAAGAGCTTCCACCTGAGCTACAGTGAAAGCAGCATTAATCCCATAAGTGCAGACAGACTCAGCGAGTGCTTTAATTACCTTAAAATTGAGAGATTCATGATAACGATTTCCCCCTCCATCCTGAAAGACAGGGTAGTACAGCTCATGTCTCACTTCCCTCCAGACATTTGGACAGAATGACCACCCACTAGGACCACTCAGAGGGGAAGTCTCATTATATGAAGGCGGCGCCAGCACAGGCGGCCCCGGACCTGAGGGCTCTATCCGGGTGCAGTCAGAACTCTTCCTCAAAGATGACTTCTCCATTTTCTTTGTTAACATTTTAAGTTCCTCTTTAGACTCTGAGCTGTCCTCTTCCAAAGTATCTTTCCCAGATTTGACCGAGCGCTCCTCTTTTAACTGTTCTAATGCCTTTTGTCCTTTTTCCACTGCCTTGCGATATCTCTGATCTCCTAAACAACTCCTCACCATCTTCCAAATCGGTCTTACTCCATGCTTCAGAGTACCTTGCTCCCAAACAAAATCCAAGTCCCTGCCTAATTTGTCCCAGCAGGATACCGTAAGATTCCCGGACACCGCAAACCATGGAGCCACGGAATCGCATTCATTCAAAAATCTCTCTAGGGTAGACTTCTTAAGTTTCAAATTCCTAGCTAAAAGTAGCTCCTGAAGAGCCAGAAAAATTGGATGTGACTGAGACAATCCCATGGTTAAAAATTTACTTTCGGTTCGCAGCTTCCCCGCGAAACTTTACCTTTTGTTCGCAACCTCTGCAAAACTTTACCGTATGTTCACTATCTCCGTGAAACTTTACCGTATGTTTGCTATTTTCCATGAAACTTTACCGTATGTTCACTATTTTCCGTGAAACTTTACCGTATGTTCGCTATTTCCATGAAACTTTATTGTCCCAATTTATCCCAGGAACTTACCAGCGCTCTGCCCCTGACTGCAGGAGTTCTGAGTCTTTTTTGGGTCCCCGTACGGGCCACCACTTGTCGCATCCCCCTCGACCAGCAAGGATGACGCAACTCGCAAAAGCTCTTCTCCAGCAGTTTATTCAGGTCCCTTGAAAACAGTCTTCCGAATGCCCGGGCAGACCCAACCCACAGGCTAAATACTAAATGAACAGCCAATCAAGTAAAGCCACGAGGTGCTATCTTAGAGGCCCACGTATGCGGAAGCAAGCCAGATCAGCGGTCTTAGCCAAATATGGACTTGTTTACCACCGAGAGCGCTCACCGTCGGGCTGGTGGAAGGCAGAAACCGGCGCCATCTTTAGGGCGCGGCACGTCGCAGCTCTCTACAGAAAGGAAGAAGTCAAATTATCCCTATTAGCAAATGATATGATAGTATACATAAGTGACCCCAAAAGTTCCACCAGAGAACTCCTATAACTGATAAACACCGTCAGCAATGTGGCTGAATACTAAATTAATTTAAAAAAATCGAGATCCCTTCATTTTTTAAATATAATGTTTATTTATTAAATCAAGTTACATCTCCATCATAGTGCCCCTTTCCCACCCCTCCCAGTTCCACCCTTCCACCCTCTCCTCCCTCTCTCACCCATCCCACTCCTCTGATGTGGAGTGTCCCTGCATATCAGCCCCTCTCATTTCAACAGTCTTATGAGGGCTAAGATCTTCCTCTTGCACTGGGGGCATACATGGTAGCACCCCCAGGGCAAATTGTTCCCTTGATAGGTAACATGATCTATATTCTTGGTCTTTTTGGTGAGTTGGTTGTAGGACAGTTATCCTGTACTATATGGCAAAAATCCAATTATAAGTGAGTAAATGCCATGTACATCTGAGTCTGGGTTAGCTCACTCAGGATGAGTATTTCTAGTTCTATCCATTTGGCTACAATTTCCATGATTTCCTTGTTTCTGATAGCTGAGTAGTGTTCCGTTGTATAAATGTACCACAATTTTTTTTTTTTTTTACTTGTGCACATACATCAGTTACTTTATGTATAATAAAGAAATGGGGACAGGGAAATGAAAGAATAGAGAAAGTTACACTGTAGTAGTCAGGATGTGGTGGAACAAAACTGTGACTTTCTAATTCAGAATGTATTATTGTACCACGATTTTTTTATCCACTCGTTGGTTGAGGGACATCTGGGTTGTTTACATTTCTAGCTATTACAAATAAGGCTGCTATGAAAATAGATGAGGATATGTCTTTGTGGTTTGGTGAAGAATCATTTGGGCGGATACCCAGAAGTGATATGGCTGGGTCTTGAGGTAGCACTATTCCAAGTTTTCTAGGATATCGCCAGACTGATTTCCATAATGGTTGTACAAGTTTGCACTCCTACCAGCAATGGAGGAATGTTCCCCTTTCTCCACAACCTCACCAGCATGTGCTGGTTGGAAGCCCTTCTTTATACAAAAAAATAAATGGGCTGAGAAATAAATTATGGAAACAACACCCTTCACAATTGCCACAAACAATATATAATTCCAGGGGGTAACTCTAACCAAACAAGTGAAAGACCTGTATGACAAGAACTTCAAGTCCTTGAAGAAAAAAATTAGAGGACATCAGAAGATGGAAAGATCTCCCATGCTCATGGATAGGTAGGATCAACATAAAAAAATGGCCATTCTGCCTAAAGCAATATATAATTCAATGCAATTCCCATCAAAATACCAACACAACTCTTTACAGACCTGACAAAAGCAATTATCAACTTCATATGGAATAACAAAAAAAAAAAAACCAGAAAAACTAAATCAATTCTTGTACAATAAAAAAACATCTGGAGGTATTGCCATCCCAGATTTCATATTACAGAGCAATAGTAATAAAAATAGCATGGTACTGGTACAGATACAGACCAGTGTATCAATGGAATCAAATTGAAGACCCAGAAATAAACCCACACACCTATGGTCACTTAATTATTCACAAAGAAACCATTCAATGTTAAAAGGACAGCATCTTCAACAAATGGTGCTGGTCTATCTGGATGTCAACATGTAAAAGAATGCTATTAGACCCATACTTATCACCTTGCACAAAACTTAAATCCAAGTGGATCAAAGATCTTAATGTAAAGCCAGACAAACTAAGTCTAATGGAAGAGAAAGTGGGGAAAAAACCTTGAACTCATTGGCACAGGTGACAACTTCCTGAACAGAACACCAATAGCTCAGGCTCTAAGACCAACAATAAATGGGACCTCATGAAACTGAAAAGCTTCTGTAAGGCAAAGGACACTGTCATTTGAAGAAAACAGAAACCTACAGATTGGGAATCGAACTTAACCAACCCCACTTCCAACAGGGGGGTATTATCCAAAATTTATAAAGAACTCAAGAAATTAAACACTATGAAGCCAAATAATCCAATAAAAAAAGGGAAGCAGAGCTAAACTGAGAATTCACAAAGGAGAAATCTCTGATTGCATTGAGACACTTGAAGGAATGCTCAACAAACATCCTTAATCATCAGAGAAATAGAACTCAAGACGACTCTAAGATTCCATCTCATACTTGTCCGAATGGCTAAGATCAGAAACTCAAATGACAGCACATGCTGGTTAGGTTGGGGAGAAAGGGGAACACTCCTCCATTGCTGGTGGGAGTGCAAATTTGTACAACCCTATGGAAATCAGTCTAGAGATACCTTAGAAAACTTGGAATATCCCTACCTCAAGACCCAGCCATACCACTTCTGGGTATCTTCCCAAATGATTCCTCACCAAACCACAAGGATATATCCTCATCTCAGTTTATAGCTGCCTTGTTTATAATAGCTAGAAAATGGAAACAACCCAAATGTCCCTCAATTGATGAATGGATAAAAAATTGTGGTACATTTGCACAATGGAATACTACTCAGCTATCAGAACCAAGGAAATCATGTAATTAGCAACCATGAGATGCTCATCCTGAGTGAGCTAACCCATACTCACTTATAATTGGATTTTTGCCATATAGTACAGGACAACTATTATATAACCAACACACCAAAAAGAACAGGAACATAGACTTTGTTACCTGTTAGTGGGACACTTTGTCCTAGGATTTCTTCCATGTAGGCCCTCAATGCAAGAGGAAGTCCTTAGCCCTCTTATGTCTGCTGAACTGAGGGGGGCTGATATGTATAGGGGCACTCCACATCGGAGGAGTGGGATGGGTGGGAGAGGGAGGGGAGGGTGAGTGGGTGGAACCAGGAGGGATGGAAAGAGGGCACTGTGATGGAGATGTAAGTTGAAGTAATAAATAAACATAAAAATGAAAATACACTAATATGTATTTTCAAATATAAGATATTTCATGAAAACATAAGGAATGTTGGCTTTAATAACTTGGTAAACATCCTTTGTTCCATAAACTGTTTCTAAGACTGGTCAGTCTACTCAGATTTGAGTTTATATTGAATTCAATCACAGAAGCTGGGCTGTGAGAGCTGAAGGTGTGCCACAAATGCCCCACCAATTTCTAACTCATTTAGACAAAATATCACATTTGCTCACCTTTGCCTCAGCTCCAAATTGCTCACATGTTATACCTAACAATCAATGCCAACTTGCAATATTTTTGAGAAGAAAAATATGAGATAGAGCACGTTTTTGAAACACACACAGAGAACTGTCGGTGAGAACAGCTGTTTAATTATCCATTTGAATCCAGAGCCTCAAATACATCATGTTCAGAGTTGAGAAATTTTAGTAATTAGTCTGTCACATGGAAAACATGGCAAAGAAAGTTTTTTGTTGCAGCAATCAATTCAAAAGTGAGAAAAATCCAATTAACCAAATAGATTGTGTTATATAGAGAATAATTCAGCTCTTTCCCACCCCTCCTTATTTGAAGTGATAGAGTCATAGAAACTGTCTCAAATGCCTCTCTTCTAACATTCTGGGTCTGGGAGATTTTCTTGAAGAGATGAAGTAACTAATTTTCACATTTAAAATGAATGTCCATTGGCAAAGTGAAGAGAAACTTTTATTCATTGATTTATATCATTTTGGGGAGATATTTTTTTATCTCAATATACCTTAGTATGAAGAAAAATGAATATTTTGTTCAAATAAATTAAAGGATTAATTGCTCTAATTTTAGCCTAAATTTTATATTACTAATTTTTTTTTCCAAAAATCCCCTTTGTGCATCAGGTCATCCTTGTAATTTTTACAGAAGAAAGTATTTTCCATAGCATTCCTCTGTCTATAGGATTTTTTTTGTATGAACATGAGTTTTGGGGTTTGCATTTTCTTCAAAAAGTAATACATAGTATTATCCCCAACAAAACTCCTTCTTAGAATCCCTCTATAAAATCCTCTATATCAGACACACAACCTCATAGCTGCCAGATAATGCCATATTGCTTTTGATAGAGCAAGCAAAGAAAAAGAAAACTGGATCCCTCCCCTTTTTTTCTAGGAAAGTTATAGCTGGGAGTCTCTAGGATGTCTCCACTGAGCTCTCTCCTCCCACTTGAATACTCAGCTTTTGATCCTAACTGGGTGGGTCATGGGAACTTATCTATAGGGTCTCAAAAAGAAAATAGGTGTGGCATCAATTATGTGCTTATGTTTTAAGGATAGAAACTGGAATTTATATTTTAAAAAGTTTCTAATCAATAATCCATCAAACAAATAGTTTCTTTTAATTGTAGGACATAAATTTCTACAACTATAGTACCTCATGTCCAGTAGAATGAATAGGAAAGATTCTGGAGGCTGAGGTGATGAATCAGTGGCTGAAGCTGAGATCCTCAGAATACAGGCACGGTCCAGATGCAGTATTACAAGTGTCTGCAATCTTTGTGCTCCTGTGGGAAGATGGGAGATGGAAACAGGAATCTTAGAAAGTTTGCAGGAGATGTAGCCTGGCACATGCAGTGATGTGACGAGAGAGCTTGTCTCAAAAATGGTGGTGGTGGGGGGTATGGATTGACAGTTGACACTGCCCACTGACATCCACACATGTGCTGTGTCATCGTCTTGAGAACAAAAGACTTCTATAAGGATGTGTAGGCTCAGTCAAACTTCAAGTCAAGTCTGAGAGTGAAATAACATTTTTGGACATATACAATATCAATAAATTCATTGCTCCCAGCATCTCACTCAATGTATAGAGACAAACTAAAAAATAAATGCTAAATCATGAGATCCTGTAGTTTCGTCCAAGTGAACAGGAAGGGAAGTCCACTGTGTCTGCTCTGCAGGGCAAGGGAAGACCCAGGGTACATGGAAGCACTGAACAATGGCTCAATGAGAGATGTCTTAAAGGGTAGAAAGAAGCAAGCACTTGTGTTTGAACTTATTGGGATGCACTTTTTTATTTTTTCTGTTCCTAGAAAAATAGTCTCAACCCAGAGCTGGGTATAAAGAATAGATATTTATTTAGCTTGTGGTACTCCAGTCTGAGCAGTCCAAGAGCATGATGCCAGCATCTGATGAAGACAGTCCTGGTGCGTCATGACATGCTGGAGATGTCATTTGTAGAAATGGACCAAATGTGCTAGCTCAGTTTTCCCTCTTCTTAAAGGTAGTAATATCATTATGGGAGAGAGCTCAGTGGGGACATCCCAGAGGCTGTGAGCTATAACTTTCTTAGAAAAAAAAAAAGGACTCTAGTTTCTTTTTTTCTTTGCTTGCTTCTGTCAAAAGCAATACAGCATTATCTGGCAGCTATGAGTTTGTGGGTCTGATGTAGAGGATTTCATAGAGGGATTCTAAGAAGGAAATTCACTGGGGAAAATACTTGGTTTTCTCTTCTATATATAAGAGTATAAGTAAATTCTCTGTTCTTCTTGAAGTGGTATATATCTTTTTTCCATTTTTTGAATATCAGAACTGCTGGATTTCAAACCTTAGAAGTAAAATATGTGTACCAATAGCAGCCCACTCTCCAACTGCTCACTTCCATAAGGCATATTATGGGACTTCTCAGCATTGTATATATATGATATTATATGTATTAATATATATAACACATATATTAATATATAAGTTTATATATGTGAGCCAAATTGTATAATAAGTAACCTTGCCTATGTCTCATATATCCTGATTTTCCTGAAAACCCTAATTTGGCAGATATTGGAGGAAATGACTAAAGAGTTCATTGTCATAATTTTGGACTCTAGGATATAAGATAGTTGGAAATAGCACTTCCCCCTGTGTAAGCATGCATTTGCTGTGGCATGTGTGTGGAAGTACACAGACAACCTCAGATGTGGCTCTTTGACTTCCTCCCTGACTGACATGAGGGCCTCTATCTTATTGTTTGCAGCAGTGTACATCAGCCAACCTAATGTTTGGCTATGGGTCTCTGTATCTGTTTCCATTTTCTGCTGGATGAAGCCTCTCAGAGGACAATTATGTTAGGCTCCTGTCTACAAGCATAGCAGAGTATCATTAATAGTGTCACGGGTTTGGCTCTCTTCCATAGGGTGGGTCTCAAGTTGGGTCAGTCATTGGTTGGCCATTCCCTCAATCTCTGCTCCATCTTTATCCCTGCACATCTTGTAGGCAGGACAAATTTTGGGACAAGAGCTGTGGGTGCGTTGGTGTCCCCCTCCCTCCATTGGAAGTCCTGCCTGGGTACAGGAGGTGGGTATGCCCTGCTGCTAAGAGTCTCAGCCAGGGTCACCTCCATATCTTTTCAGGATTCTCCCCTATCCTAGACCTCCAGCTTGTATCAGAGATGCTCACCAACAGTTTCCTTTCTCCTCCAGCCCTTTCACCACCTGCCCTGCTCTCCCCACATCTCATTCCTCCTCCCTGTCCCCCTCTCCACTATCTCTCTCACCCAGGTTCCTCTCTCCCTCCACTTCTTATGTCTATTTTATTTCCCTTACTTAGACTGATTCAAGCATTCTCCCTTGAGCTCTTCTTGTTACTTGACTTCTTTGGGTCTGTGGATTGTAGCATGATTATCCTGTACTATATGGCTAATATCCACTTTAACTGAGTACATACTGTGTGTGTCTTTCTGGGTCTGGGTTACCTCACTAAAGGTGATATTATCTAGTTCCATCCATTTGCCTGGAATATCCACGACATCCTTGCTTTTAGAGGCTGAGTAGTATTCCATTGTGTAAATGTACCAGATTGTCTTTAGCCACTTTTTGGTTGAAGGCCATCTTCCAGTGGTTTCCAGTTTCTAGCTATTACAAACAAAACTGCTTTAATATAGTCGAGCAAATATCTTCCTGGTTTGGTGGATCATCTTTTGGGTGTATATCCAGGAGTAGTATATGTGAGTCTTTAGGTAATACTATTCCCAGTTTTCTGAGAAACCACCAGATTGATTTCCAAAGTACAGGTTTGCTGGGTGTTCCTGGTGACCCACAGGCCTGGATATTTCTGAGGCCATCAGGCCTTCTCAGGAGGGAAGGTTATGGAGCTGGGGGCCCAAGAGGACACAGCATGCAGCTCACCACTGCTGGTTGTGCCCCCCATGGAGCTGGCAGGCAGGGGAATGGCCTTTTAGTTCCTTCAAAAATCAAGTCGAAGTCTTAGAACTATTTATTAACAAAAGCAATGGTAAATTCTCAGGTCATTTATTTTATAACCTATAAAATGCCTCATCCTATTTTTCTCTGCTTCCTATGCCATGAGCCCTTTACACCCTGTGGATCCCTAGACTCTGTTTATTCTCTAATGATCGAAGAAGTATATAAAGACCTAGAAGTTTTCATGATTGAATTCCTTGGTACTATTCCGTTCTCTTCCCATGTGCTTTCCTCTCCTTCCCAAATTACATTAGGAAAGCTCTTAATCAAAGAAGTTTACAAAAATATGACCTTTTCTCTTTTCCCTTTTTCTCACTAGAACTTATATATTCTGCCTCTGGCAGGCACTCAGGATTTGACGGGGTCATAGGCAGGTCTGGATAATAATATTTTCCTCTTCTCGCATTGCCTCTTTCAGGTTTTAAAACAGTAGATCTCCCATTTACTCAGCATCAGCACCTCAGGAGTGTTTTTTCCTCCCTGTTTTCCTTCACAAATTAGTCTTTTACCCTGGAAATTAAGTTATCTCCCCCGCCCCCATTTAGCCTTTTGAGTGAGATTTTATCCCATTAAGACCAGCTAAGGCATAGTAGCCTGTCATTGATTTCTGCATGAATCCTGCATAACCGGGCTGTTAAACAAATACAGTCTGCTGAGTTTAACTTTTCTATGTAACCTCAACCCCAGGGAAGTCTACAAACTTTCTGTGATGATCACTGTCATAGCAGAGCTGGCTGGCCAGTGGGATGGAGACAAGGGGCATGTGCACATGAGCTTTTGTCCTTAAATATTTGTTTTTCTATTTTCTGGGTTCCAGAATACTTAATGTGATCCTAATCTTCAATCAATTTTAAGAGGCAGACTATAGTGGAAATTCTTTGTTTCTAAGGCTCTATATATGTTTAAAGTCTTGGAGTGGGCTAAGGACAGACAGATATGGGAACATGGAAGAAAGACATCTAATTTAACCTTGGTCAATCAGAGAATGCAAAAGCTTAACTTTGCTCATTTAGATGAGTCAATAGTTGAGAATTTTTTTTTCTTTTTTTGTTTTTTAATTAATTAATTTATTACTTCAGGTTACATCTTCATTATAGTGTTCTCTTTCCACCTCTCCCATTCCCGCCCTGCCACCCTCTACCCCCTAACCTGTCTTGGGCTTTGGCAAATAGTTAAACATATGAAGAGAGATGCTGAAAAACACACAAAAGATCATCTCCACAGTGCTATGTAACAGAATCTCTGAGTATGAGATTACTAAATGGGAAAATTAGGCTTGTGCTCCGAGCAGCACTAAAAATGCCATGTTTGTTCTCCAAGTGTATATATTAAAACCCTAAACTCCACATTCGATGATGCTAGGAGGTAGGACTTTAAGATAAAATCAGGTTTAGATTAGGAGGAGATAGGTTCAGAGAATGCATTTCACTGGGGAGTTGGGCTAGAGTGAAACATTGTCAATGCACTATCATTTTGGTATTTGTTTAGCCTGTAATAAACTAAGATGCTGGTAGATAGGACCATTTAACCTAATCCTAGTTGATAGGTCCTGGTTCCCAGCAGCTGAATTGGTATGCCATCACTGGGTGCTGTGAATTCTTCTAGGTTGCCTTGAGGAAGCTACACAGCAAGTACAACTACTTCCTGCCAAAGTATGATGCTGACTTCTGAAGTGTTGCCCAACTACAATTATTTCAAACAGTGTGTGCTAGACTTTTTATCACTACAAACCTTGATAAAATTTAGATAGTTCTGTAACCATATCCTCTTAAGCCAGAGGAGAAGAGGTTTCTCTGGTGGCCAACCATTCCTCGCCTGGTGTTAGAGATTGACCCCAGGGCTTCATGAATGCAAGGCAACTCTACCAACTGAACTTCGCCCTTAGTTGGGGACTCTGTTTCTGTGATGACTGTGCCTCCCCCTGGTCCTGGTTCCCAGCAGCTGAATTGGTATGCCATCACTGGGTGCTGGAATGTTGTCAACAATTTACACACACACACACACACACACACACACACACACACACACACACATATATATATATATATATATATATATATAAAATTTTTGTTTTAGGCAGAGTCATTAGACCCAACAAAAAGGCTTTTTAAAAGTGGTCTTTCTTGCCTGATTTTGACATGTGTTTAGTAAAACCTAGCTGATAACAGAATAAGTAATAGTAGCAAGAACTATGGCAGCATTAGCATTGGAGAGAGTTGTGGTGATGAGAACTGAACAGCAACAAAAGTAGGAGCATTTCACCCAGTGGTGCTAACTGCGATAGTGGTAATAGCAGTAAGAGATAATTGAGGAATCTAGACCAGAGCAATAAGGAGTAGCTGAAGTAAAGAGAAGGAGAAAAAGGATAAGGGCTGAAGCTAAAGAAGGATAAATGGGTATAAAGAGCCAGAAAAGAGAACTATAGACATTGGTCATTGGCAGAGTTCTAGAGAGTGGTTAAGCCTTGAGAGCCAAGGGTTTGAGCCAAGAGGGATGGCTTAGTAGTTAGGAACACATAGTACTCTTGTAGCAGACCCGAGTTTGGATCCTAGCATCCACATCAGATGGTTCACAACCACTTGTAACTCTAGCTCCTAGATCTGCTGACTTTTAGATGGTGCTAGCACCTGCACTCACCCACCCACAAACACACATGTTTGCACACAATTTAAAATTAATAAAAGTAAACCTTTAAAAGGAGCCAAGGATTTAAGAGACCTTAGGCCTAAGGAGTGTTATACTAGCTGCTATCAGGGCTGGAGAATAAATACTTCATGGACCCCCACACTGTAATACTGGTCCCAGTAAGTAATGCAGGCATGTGAGTTGTTACCTTAGAAGGTGTGGCCTTCTACTGCTCACAGCTGTCTGCAGTCACCACTGGCTGATGCTCGAAGCTCGAAGTAGAGGATCACCAAAGATGCTAAGGAAGTGCAATGAAAGAATATCTCTGCTCCTACCCACAAATCCTATCTGAGCTGAGGGAAAGCCCCCCCACCCCGGAAAGCCCCCCAACCCCCCAACCCCCTCCCCGCCAAGGCGATTGTGGAAAGAATATCTTGTGTATTGTATGGATGTACCAACTGTCAATAAAAGATGTATGGCCTATAGGAAAAGTTAGAATAGGAGGTGGGACATCTGGTGGGCAGAGAGGATTCAGGGAGAGTGCCAAGCACAGGGAGAGATTCATTCCAAAAATGGTGAGGACAGCCGTAAGGTACATGAGCACAGGTAACCAGTCACGTAGTAGAACTTAGACGCGAACAAATGGGTTATTTTAAGTTATTAGCTAGTCAGAGAATGAGCCTGGCTGTATGGCCTAGATATTTGTAAATATATTTTGCGCCTGAATCATTACTCTGGGAGCTTGGGGCTGGAAGGAAAATGTTCTTCAGTCTTTACAGGTGATTGGTAACAAATGCTGGGACTCTATGCTGAGCTTCATTGCTTTATCAAAACAGAATGAGGCATAATGGCTTCGTTTCTGCTGTGGTCAGGTGAAGACACAGCAAGAAGGTGACCTGCCCTCACCAAGAACCAAATTTATCATCATCCAGATTCTTGGCTTCTCTGGCCTCCAGTAGAGTGAGGACTAATCCCAGTGTTCAGATCTATCTAGTGTGCAGAGTTTCACTACAGCAGCCTGAACTGATCCAAAACAGGTGGTAGCTTAGAAATCATTCAAAGTCTGCTGACATTTACCCACAATTCTGCAATGCAGCAATCAATGGGAAAATCTATTTTAATTGCAGATTTAATTTAATTTGGGGGCTTTGTAATTTGTATTTGTTTTATTTTGTACAGTATGTGAGATGATAGATAGTCGAGCTAGTAAGCTAAGCACCATGAACCTTAAAAGTGACTAATACAGGAAGTTTACTTACATTTTTCTTACAATAATCTTACAGAAAGGATAGTGAGCTAAATAATAAAAATATCGATATTGTAATTATTGTCATCATCCTGGGAATAAATAAGCAATCCTAGACCCGGGAGCTAAGAAGGGACTTCCGTAAATTCATACACTAGTAAGAATTCATTCTGTTAGCATGCACAGATGAAACTTGAAACACAAAAATACCACGAAGAGATTCTGTACTATGAAGACATGTAGATCTTAGTTCAAATTCCAACCCCAAGTATCAGTAACCTTCAGATGGGCCAGAAATATGTGTTCCATAGAGTTGTGGTTAGATTGAATATGGTAGTATGAGAAGAAAGTCTAGTCCACTGCTGGCATGAAATGCATGTTTAATAAATGGCAGTAGTTGTTATCCCCTGCTTCCTGGGGTCAGTGCTATGTGTTACAACAATTAAAGAAAAAGAGGCCACAACTTTGAAAGAGCAAGGTGGAAGGGGTCTATGGGAAGAGTTGGTAAGAGGAAACAGAAGAGAGAAATGATATAATTGTAATATCAAAACTAAAAATATGATAAAAAGAATCAAGCAAAGTGATTCAAGATGGTGGGGAATTAAATAGCTGGTTTATAGTAAGAACAGGAAATATTATTAGAACACTGGAGAGACTTTTGATGGTAACATTGGTAAATTTCAGAATTCTCTTTCTTGCAGCTTTTAATTTATAGAAAGGATGAAATAATTAGTTTGACGGACTCTGTATGGTGATTTAAATTTGAAATCTCCCCCCCCCCTTCTAATTCATTCAGTTGCAAGCAGTGGTTAAAGTAAAAATTGGGCAGCATGATAGTCTTAAAGTTCAGGATTTCTTTATTTTCCAGCTGTGTTGGTCTTTACACCGTATTGGAAGTTTTATGACTATGATTCCGAAAGTTTCTCTGCCTATAGACTGGGAATAAGACTAGTATGTATTTACTGAGGAATTGAAAAGATTGAATAAGATAATATGTAAATTGTCCTTTAAATTGTTTTGTATAGAAGACCTTTTCAAGCATTAGGATATTATTGATGAACAAGATATACAGGTCTCTAACTCCATGAACCTTAAGTTCTAATGAGAGCAAATACGAGCCAGCTTTGAAAGTTTGGGGTACGAGATGAAGACTTCCTTTGATGTTTTTGGTCAGAACTGACAATATTATATCCATTGAGTTTGAAGATGATTCAGAGACTTGTTAAGTAAGGTTTTAAGTTTCCCCTCAGGAATGAGTTCCCAAAAGTTAATTTAAGTGCCTTATGTTTT
Organism: Lophiomys imhausi; assembly: GCA_907164525.1. Lineage (NCBI taxonomy): Eukaryota > Metazoa > Chordata > Mammalia > Rodentia > Muridae > Lophiomys > Lophiomys imhausi. The sequence goes on along the minus strand of CAJQZJ010009649.1, from coordinate 1,376,314 downwards.
AAAACAATATGATGCTTATTTATCAGAATCATAGTATGACCACCAAGTTTTAAAATATCATATGCTACAAGGCCGTGTATTTCATTTAAAAATATATGCAAGTTGTTGTCTTAGAAGTCGGAAGCACATGTTCTTTTATCAAAAAATGTTTTATCATGCTCACTATAACTGGGACGCCATTATCAGCAAAATCACTCGGCCTTGATTAAAAAAGAAATGTTGGTATTTCTTTTTCCCCCCCAACAGCTCGGCCTTGAAAAAGCAAAAAATAAATGTTGGTATTTCTTTTTCCCCCCAACAGCTCTCCCTTTCAGTCCAACAAATGGCTCTTTATCTTAAAAAAAAAAAAAAAGGGAAGAGGATGGGGGGTTGAGGGTGGAAGGGTGGGACTGGAGGGGGGAGTAGGGAGGGGATTGTGATTGAGATGTAACTTGAAGAAATAGAAAATAAATTATTAAAAAAAAAGAAATGATAGGGAAGCTACAACTTTGATACCTCAAGAATATGGCTGCCTAAACAAGACCTGAACAATAACAGCACCAATACACAAATTAAAATGGAAAGGAGAAATTCCACTGGACCCCACTCAAGGACAAAGAACTACAAGCAACTAATGACAACTGAGAAAGGGAGAATTAGTCTTCCCCAAGGATGAGCCCCTAATTGATTACGCAGTATCAAGTTGTCAGCCTGGAAATTATATACCTATAAGCAATACTAAATGGACTCAGCAGGTTATATTTATATATTTATACATATATGTAATAATAACAAAAGGGGGGAGTGGGGGAGGACATGGAGGGATTAAAAGGATGAGAGGGAAAGGGGAAATGATGTAGATACATTTTAATTTTTAAATTATAGTTTAAAAATTTTAATGTATAAAATTACATAAAGCTGTACCTATGGTTAAAAAAAAAAAAAAAAAAAAGAAATGTTGGGAGGAAAGCATCCAGTACTTCAATAACCCAGATCTAAATATCTCCTTGATTCTCCCTTGATATTTCCATAACAACTACCACCTGCTTTTAACCACACACCTTTCCAGTCAGGGAAGTCCCTTCGAGTCATAGCTGAAGTGTTGGCAGCAGCTGAATTGAGATTGAATCATCGCCTTGGTGTTCTGCCTATTAACACACAGATAAAGCTTAACATAAATCACATCTTGAGTTCATTCTACCTATGGGCCGCTGGTGAGCTCATTCTGTGTAGAGAATACACATCCAAACTTAGAGGAAGTGGAGCGTCACTGGGTGATCGACAGGCCTGGTCCAAACAGGCATCATTTTCTTTGACAGTAACAGTGTCACTTGCTATCCACGATAGAAAATACACACAGCATCAAATCACAGCGTTATAACTCCCTGCAATAATAACCTATGGTTACCTCAACTCATATGTATAATAATAGATGTATCCACCTGGAGATATACCATCCTCAAACATGCTCACAGCCCTAAGGCTTTTAAAAATCATTATTTAGAACAGATTTGGAATTTAATAAGCTCCCTCATGGTTGCCATTTATGGCCTATTACTATAAAAGCCATTTCCCCTGAGAAAGACATTTTCTTTCTTCATCCTGCTCCTTGGTCACTGTATGTGTATAGATAGATAACATATTCAGATTATTCAGATACCCCATCAAACACAATATTTGAGCTCAGATATAAATAATGTTTGCCACATTGACTGTTAAGGCTGGTATTTGGACACCAGACACTGGAACGTTATGTGTTGTTAAGATTTAAATATGTTTTTAAAAAATTGTCCCACATCATCTGAAACTCCATGAACACACCATTAACAGGTCTGCAAACCAGCAAATTCAGCTTGAGCCATATATGCTGACGTTTCTATTTTCAGGACTTTAAGAACCTTAGTCCAATTTTAGAGCAGCTTGAACATACAGTCTGGGGAAAAGTGATGAGCAGATCTTGTTTGGATCATGTCAATGTCATGTCCTGGCCTCAGCATTTATAAACATACATGGCAATGCACTTGTCATCTTCAACAAGAACAATGCTGTGTTTGGAAATGCCCCTGTGAAGTTGTCTGTTAATGTCCTTTGAGTGCCACCTGAAGTCACTGGCTTGCATTGCTTAAGTATAGGTTTTGTTATTCTCCTAGTTTAAAGCATTGGGACTTGGGAGGCACTGTGTTTCATTTTAAATTTTAACACCAGTGAAACTGAAGGAAATGCATACTGCAATTGAGTTTATGAGCAAAATTCACAACAGAAGTACCTGCCAAGTTGATTTGTCTATTTATTTTTCAGTTCAAGTTTTTAGGGACTGAAGCATAAGAAAATCTGACTAACACTTCTGAGTGATGACTGTGTTTCAAACATTCTTCTAAGAATGTCCATTATCAGGTAATGCACATGAGACACAATGATATCACACCAATGTAATGAATGAGAAAAATGGTACAGAAAAATAAAGGTTTCACACCCAGAAGGTGGTAGACCCAGACTGAAACTCAAATTCCACATTCCCAATATTGTTGTTTCATTAGGATGTTATGTTGTGGAACTAAAATTCCAAATCAGTTGCCTTTGAGCTAGTCATAGGATCAGTTATCTCAAATGTATTTGATCCCATATAAGAGATCAGAGTTATGGAAGTTTTGCTGTTGGACTCAGAATGAGGAATAAAATGTCATGATGTGACCTGCAGCATCCCTTAAACAAATTGAACCCTGGCAGTAAGACCAACCTTTATTTGAAAGCCAAGTAATGGAGTAATGTATGTTGTGTGTCTTCGCTCTTTATCTTTTACTTCACCAATGCTACAAATGGCTTGGGGTACTAATTGCACGTGGTCCAGGGTGTAAACAGAATCCAACTCACCATGTAATTTGACTTGACCTTTAACATAGGAACACATGGTGCTGTACACCAACCCAAATGCATAGATTATTAAGTATTTTTCTTTGGTTCAATTTACAGCTTTCATCATGGGTACACACTTGCCATGAAGTGTTCATGTTCCATGAAAAGGAACAACTAATAGAGAAATGAAAGTTCCCCTGTTCAAATTTTAACGCTGCATTTAACATGTTCTTCCTAAGGTATAAAATAGAGTGAAATTAGATTTGAGGAAGCTGGGTTCCTCTGATGAGTTTGTAAGGAATTAGCTTTTAATTTGAATAATAACTAGTGACACCTATGTTATTATCTCACTTGAAAAATACCCCCATACACCTGATTCACCATAGTAAATCTCCAATGTATTCAAGAACACAAAAATGCAAGGTACAGTGTTAGTTTTCTATTGCTGGGTTACAAGGATTACAATTAGCAGAGAGTAACAAGGTGCACTTCCTTTCTGACAGTTTGTTGGCCTAAAGTTTGAATATGGTTCAAGTGTCTTCTATAGTCTCTCTAAAGGCCAAGAGCGAATTCTCTTCTGGGACTGAGTGTCCTCTTCCAATCCCCCTGTTTCTGTTGAAATTCATTTCCTGTGATGTGATGTTTTCATCTTTAAACCACCCAGAGGCCACTGTGAACTGTGGAGCCTACTCAACATCTTTGGTCTCATGCTGCTCTAGGGGTGGTCATTTGTTCTTTTGAGACCAGTAACATTTTTTTTCTCATTTTGTATAACTGTTACCTCTTTTATAGGCCATCGATGGAACACTTTCTCTTGTAATTATATTTAAGCCAACTGATTTGGAATTTTAATTGTCTGTAAGACCTCTTCTTCCATTCAACATAAAACCACCATAGGCATGGTAGCCTATCAAATTTACAAATCCTGTAAACACACACACACACACACACACACACACTCTGTTTTTTATTAATTAATTTATCTACTTAACATCCTGATCACAGCTTCCTCTACCTCTCCTTCTCCCAGTCCATCCCTCTCACCTCCCCTTTCCTTATCCACCACCCTCCCTTTCTCCAAAGAAAAGGAGAGGCCTCCCATGAATATCAACCTACCTTGTAATATCAAGTTGTAGCAGCAGCACAAGGAATGTCTTTTCCTTTGTGTAGTTTAGGTATTAGGGTAACTGTGGCTTCTCAAAATGAATTTGTCAAAGTTCCTTCTGTTTCTGCTTTGTAGAATAATTTAAAGAATATTGGTGTTAGCTATTCTTTAAAAGTTTGGTAGAATACTTTGTTTTTTGTTTTTGTTTGTCTGTTAATTTGTTTGGTTTTGAGACCAGGTATTGAAATAATCTGAGTCAATCAAAGAGGCCTAGAGCTGACTAGGTAGATGAGGACGACCTTGAACTTCTGACACTTTGGTTTCTACTTCCCAGTTACTGGGATTACTGGAGAATACCACCAAAACTGGCTTTACAAATGTTGATTACAATTCTGTAACATGGATTGAATTTTACCTGTGTGAAAGTTTGCAGCCCATGTTAGACTCCAACCTGCACAATAGGACCTGGGGAATAAGAGCTTATAACTTGCATCTATAAGACACAGTTGGAAGCTGCTGTTGGTCAGTGGTAAAGACCTTTTTGTATTTGTTTCTTAGCTGTCAGGAAATTAGCATAAAGGCACACTAAACTCTAGAAAACAAAACAAGCTAAAATTAAAAAAAAAAAACATGTGATGCTCCTGAACACCAGCCTATAAAAACCGTTTTCAAAAAACTCTTGGTTTTGGGTCCAGAATATCCGCATTTGAATCCCAGGTTGCATGCAGCCTAGCACTATTTTGTCAGGCATTTCTGGGTCTGCGTCCTTATTTCATCTTTCCAATGGAAAATTTGCTCATAAAGCTGTGGGAAACTTGAATGATTTAATATTTGTAAACTATGTAGAAGACTACAGACACGTAGAGGCTAACATAGAAAGCATCACCTTTTACCTAACATGTTTCAGCGTCTGTGTCATTAGAACTCTAGGAAGAAGGTATTATTATTATCTCCATTTCACTGGGACACAAAGCACTTAAGTAAACTGTAAAATGAAAGTGCTGGCAGTCATGCATTGGGGATTACATATAGCCAGTCTGGTTTCTAATGAAATTTTGCTAGCAGAAAAAGACACTAGGGACCTGTAGTGGCAAACTTATCATGTAGGAAGGAAGTTGATTGATTCTCATAAATCAATGCTTGGGATAAGGTATAGTGGAACACTGGTCCTTAGCTCCACATGAGGATGAAACCGAATGTCCTTCTCAATTAGTTGCTTTGCAATAAATGACATTCCCTTCAGTGAGTCACTTTTAGGATAGTGGAGTTGTTCTGTCCTGTTTACAGCTGATTCTCAATAATTAGGGCAGTAGTGTCTGTGACTGACGCTTTCCATGGAGCAAGCATTTGCACTGTGCCATCCGTCCTCTGCTGTCCGTAGGTTGATAGCCTAAGAGCCACTGGGCTGATGCTAGGACATGAGGCCTTTGAAAAATAATTTGGTCATGAAAATCTATCCCTCAAGAACAATTTAATGTCTGCTATGAAAAAGTCCTCACCAAAATTTAGGGATTGTTAATGTGTGAATAGGCTGTGAAGGATCTTCCTTCAGGAAAGGGATTAGCAGCCCTATAACAGGAGCCCATAGAAGTTGGTCCTTCCCTGTCAACTTCCTTACACCACAGGACACATTTGTTTTCCAGTGGATTCAGCATTAAAATGCCACCTTGCACAGAAATCTGCTTTCAGTAGACAGGTAACCTATATGTTTCCTTGATCTTGGACTTCTCAGTCTCTAGTGAAAATAAATTCTTGCCCTAATGTCTATTCTCAGATATTTTGTTGTAGAAGGAAAAAACAATAAACAGTGTCCTTACAAAAACGTATCCCAGAGACCCCTCTTGCCTTCTTTGTGCCATGGGAAGACTTAGCCAGAAGTTATTAGCCTTTATCCCAGTGAGGGTCCTCAGCAGAACCAAATCATTCCAACAGTTACTGTTTACAGAACCACAGGAAGCAAGTTTCTGCTATTTATAAGTCCTCTAGTCTGTGGTATTGGCTCCAGAACCCCAAACTGACACAGATAGCACTCAGTGAAAATGGTTAGGTTTGAGATACAACTGAAGCCATGGGCTGGAAGAAGTCCAAGCACAGAAGAGACAAGCAGGGCTAGTCAGAACATTGACCTCTGAAGACGAGTCGGGAGCCCCACACAGAGGTAGGCTAGATTGAGAGTTGTAGCATCCATTATTCTGGCTTGAGGTATTCTAAAATGCCTGTATGTAACAGCAGGTTGGCCCTCATATGACTGCTGAACTGGGGCGGGGGACTGTTATGTAGGGACACTGCACTCCAGAGGAGTGTGATGGAAGGGATAGGGGGTAGAGGGTGGGAGGGCAGACTGGGAGGGGTGGAAAGAGGACAATATGATGGAGATGTAACCTGAAGCAGTAAATAAATAAATTTTAAAAAGAAAAAAAAGGAAATCCCCTCATTAAACCTTGGCACACTTCTGCTGTTTTCTGTATTACAGTGTCAAAGATAGTGTTGCTAGGCTAAGTGGACTCTTAGCAGACTCCTCTTAGCAGGAACATGACAGATAGTAGTAGAAGGTGGGGCCTTCTAGTGGATTCATCCTTCATCTCTCAGGAAAGGCATTCTAACATGGCAGATCTCTATGAAATAAACAAACAAACTTTCAACCATGGTAGAAAAGTCTATGAGAAATGCTGATCTCTTAATTAGGCATATAGAAAGGGCTTAGATAACAGTGGATATAGACAGATAGACAGAGAGCATTTTTAAAAATTCAGTATTTGCATCACAGTAGCTGACATTTGAGTGGTTGGTGGTATGATAGCAGATATTATGCTTATTTTAACAGAAATGGGATGGCATTTCTTTCAGTGAGTCAGATCTGTGAAATAATCACCTCTATTCCCAAACTTTCTGTTTTATGGAGTTTTGCTAATCAAATTGAAACACTTACAGGAACTAAATATGGTTGACTTATGCATATCTGGAGACCCAGGTCTTCTTATTTCAGTACAATACTATTTCAAACAAGCTTTTGAAAAATAAAAAACTTTTTTGGGGGGTTGGCAAGTTGGGTTCTACATTTTATTTTTCTGCTGTTAACTGCCTAATCTATTATTATGTGGAAGACTGAAAACCAATAGCAGAGTGGCCAAGACAAAAAGAAGTTTATTTCTAGGCTTTCCCTGATAACATTATGGTTCCTATTTTTCATGCCCAACCTGGCATGATTCTACTGGGAACTTGTTAGCTAAGTAGCATTTATTAGGATTCAGTTTTGTTGTACACTAGACCCTCTTTGTTGTTCTATTTAATCAAAAGGACAAGTATGAACAGAGTGGAGGGAAAAGGAATTACATTCAATGGATGGGCTCTGACTTATGGTAAGATTTAACTTGAATATTTGACTCATGATTTCCTCTGTGATGGCCTTTCCTAGGAGCAAAATATTCCCAAATAATTCACCCGTGCTGCCTCTATACATCATGGCCAGTATTTCCTCTCTCCACAGAGTGAAGACACAAGCAGCACTTCAATCAATCAAGCTGTGTGTTATTTAGAAGCTAGACCTTTGCAGTCAGACTGATTACAAATTGAGGGAAAGAAGAAAGTTGGGAAATGAGGTCACACTGGAGATATGTCTATTATCAAATAACAAATACTGAGAGCTTACATAACTTCCCTTTTCTAATGAAGAAGAGACCAGATTTGTTTTACGTATACAGTGTATGCCACAGAGTTTCAGAGAGTCTGTACAATAGCCTCAAATCCCAAATCATAGGTGGCAAACTCAGTTTCCAACTAAGAACTATATAACTCAGAAGCCTGGTATTTTCTTCTTCTTTTAACCCAGTGGGCCATTATTCTCTTTCTTTGGGTTTGCTTTTATGGTAATAGAATTTTCTATCATGATCTATTGTGAAGGCTCGTGTGGGGATTTTCTGCTGGGTGCAATGGCATCACATTCAGTGTGATTCTCTTAGCATTCTTCCTGTGTAGCAAACAGAACTCGAGGACGCACAATTGGAAGAAGACTTAAATAGAAGGAAGAACTGCAGAATTTTATAGGCTCAAAGTGCATTGATGGGATTATAATGTGCCTTGTGCTGCAAGAAAGACAAATCCTGGTTTTAGAGTCGTGAACAAATAGGAAGATAAAATGAGGGTGTTTTGGTCAAATTAATCTTCACACTGGCCCTCATGCTTCTTCTTTGTCCTGAACAGAATTGAAGCAGGATAGGAGAAAGTTTTATTTTGCTAGAGTTGGTGCAACAAAGTACCACAAGTTAGGCAATTTGAACAACAGAAATTTATTCGTAATACTGTGAACCATGGAAATATGAAATAAAGATGTGGCCAGGATGAGAGCCGTGAGGGACAAAGTTGTTACAGACTTCTTGGATTTAGATGACTATCTTCTCATGAACTTTTTCATGTTGTCTTCTCACCTCTGTTTAAATTAATCTAGCACATAAGGCCACCACTCTTAACAGCTTAGGAATCACTGAGTCACCTCATATTAACTTAACTATTATAAAGAGATTATATTAAAATGAGGTCAAATTCTGATGCATTGTGAAGTAGGATTTCATCATATGAATTCAGCGTAGCAGAGGTGGAACATGTGGGAAAGAATGTAGCTTCAGGATAAAAAAGACTTGTGTTGTAGTTAAGAACACTGCCTGGGCTTGTCAGAAAAATTTACCTAATATCTCTGCACTTCAATTTTCTTCTTTATTAATTAGATATAGTAATGATACCAGATAGGGTTGGGGGTTCTATTTTTCCATTAGTAAAAGAATTAAAAGACAGGAATTCACCTTAGAGCAAGGTAAAATGTAATGATTAGTGTCAAATGTTAGAGACTTCTCTGGTAAAATTATTGAGTCCTAGTGCTGGGGTTATTTTCTTTAAAGATTCTGGGGTTTGTCTTGGTACAGGATGCCTCGTGTGATACCACCTTCCTTGGTCTAAAGATGTCTCTGTGCCTCTTCCTTTGCAGGGATTGGAAATCTGTCTGTTGACAAACACATAAATAAATGCAATATGATACTTCATCTTAGTGTACAAACATGGAAACATATACATGGCGCACGCCTTTAATCCCAGCACTCGGGAGACAGAGGCAGGTGGATCTCTGTGAGTTCAAGGCCAGCCTGGTCTACAATGTGAGCCCAGGACAATCAAGGATACACAGAGAAACCCTGTCTCGAAAAACCTAAAAAAGAAAAAAAAAAAGAAATGCCAAAAAGAAACAGATGTAGTAAGGTCCATTGTCTTGGTACACAGGTATGATACCAATTACTGATAGGTGGGATTAGAGCAGATCGCCACCCCAACCTTTTCTGTCTCTTGTCTTCTCCTGTTAAGGACAGTCATGACCATCATAAGTAAGAACTGCCCTACTTTGCAGAAAAATGAAAACACCTCTGTAGATATATAGCCATGAAAACCCTGAAACAGTCCTCTCAAATTGGGGTAATTATGCCCCCCCTTTTATTCCTAGGTACCCCTGGCCTCAGCAGCATCTGCCTTATGGATTGTTATGGAGATTAAATGAGATATGCATACAGAAAGCATTATGTCTGACATATAGAAACCCATGAACTTTCATGCTAAACTTAAATATTTACTAATGGAGGAATTACAAGCTGATGAAACAGAAACTAAAGGAACAGAAAAAAAAATGTTGCAAAATATTTTTGTGTCTTCCAAATGTGTATATTCCACCAGACATGCTTTCCTGACCTTTAGAACACCCATGTCTGGAAAACCCACCATTATATTTCATTTGGCTCTTGAAGGGTTTTTAGGACATAGCCTTCAAGGGAGAAACCTTTGATCCTCTCTAAAAAATGTCAGTAAGAAGAACCCACACAAAATCCAGTCTGAGCTGCATCATATTCTACAGACTAACCATGCTCCAAGATCCCAAAGTGAACACACTGGAATGTGGGTGGCTGGTGAACGTGGCAATGCCCTGTTGAACTTTGGTTTTATATTTTTGAGAACACCAATAAGGGAAAATGAGCCAGTGAATCCGAGAGGACTATTGCTCAAAGGCATGTGAGCCAAGAGTTGTTTGTCTTTGAAATTATATACAGTTTCCTATCTTCAATAATTTCCTGAAAGAATTTCATATGCAACTTCTTTTCTTTCTGCTGCCGTCTGTTAGAATAACACATGAACTCTCTCCAGGAGAGAGCGTGCTTCCTGTGAGATGATTTACACCATGTGCGATGGAAAGAAATGAAAGATATTAGAGTGACAGAAACCCTGCCCTGTTCTGGAAATGAAAAGCAGACTTTCAATTCCACCCAGGAGTGGGTACATAGGCTTCACACACTGCCCAAGCCATGACTCACTCCACTCCTGGAAGTCTTGGTTCAGATACTGTTATGACGAAGTATAATTTTCCCAAGCTGTGCAATTTGTTCTGAGTCAGCTGACATAAAACCTACCACACACTTGCTTCTCTCGGGTCATGAGTAACAAGCACACACACACTGAACTGAGAGTTATTATATTGTTAGGCCAGGCAAGCAACGTGGGCAGTTATTATCATAAAGGCCATATTTGGCATGATGCATTTACCAAAACAAATACACAGATGAAGATGGCTGTTATACTGTCATGAAGAAATGGTTGGAAAGTATTGCATTTTTAACTCCATGAAAGCCACACGTACTAGGCCAGTCCCCAAGGATCTTTACCCTGGTCATACTTTCTAAAGGTTATTTGGAATTACTCTCAAACACTTGGAAATTAAATCACTTGAAGTGAGGGTATAATAAAATTCCCTATAAAACAAAGGACAGGAAGAGAAAGCTTTATTTTTCTGACAGCGTTGAGTTTAAGAAATAGGTTTGTGTTCTCTCCCCATGACAGGCATCTGCTATGATAGGATAATGTTTTTCAGAATTGGTAAGAGCTATGCCTGGCATTCCAAGAGGTCTTAAAACTCCTAAACATCCATTACTTTGAAAAGCAATCTGCTAAATTCAGATAGTCAATATCTAGTTTGTAATCAACCCCCCCCATCTAAATTATTTGAGCCATTCACTGGAATATTTGTAGCCATTATGTATAAGGAATTTTTAAGAAAGATATCTGATAATATTTTAAAGTTTATATTAAAATTTGCTTTTTCTAAATCCTGATGTGGTGGCTCATACACAGAAGGCACTGAATAATTCTTTGTGGAATTAATGGATAGATAAATAAAAGGAGAGAAAGCATATTATTTTGAGAAGAGGGTAAAGGGTGTGGTTTTCTTAATCTTGGAAGAAGGTGGGATTCCTATAAGGAAGAATAATCTCTTTTTTGTTATGACAAATACTGTCTTGAGGTCTTTAAGTTTGGGATATGTTATTGTTCTTTTTGGCCATGGGTTGAAAGAAATGATCTCCATATCTCAAGAAATTAGCCATTATACACAGCATCTTTGTAAAAATGGACGTGGTAGAAAATTTTGTAGTGTTTGTTTTATTTTTGTATTGTTTATTTTCTTGTATTATTTCCATCCTAGAGGAAGGAGAAACACTCCTACAACTCAGTAGGCTAATCAGGGTTATAAGGATCAGCATGAGACTTTGTGGAAGATTCATGGGGTTGTATAGCAACAGAGAATTGCTGGGGAAGAGCAAACTGTCCTCTGTGAAGCTGCCTTCAAGTTGTGTAAAGAGCCTGGAGAAGGCGGCTCTCCTGAGCCACTACCTTGATGATGGCTTTTCAGTGGTGCCTGTCTGTGTGCTCTTGAGTCACCTGCACTCCTGTAAGTAATTCCTCTTGGAGCACTATATTCTTAGATGTTGAGTTCAGTACCTTGAGATCTGATTACTGCCCTCCCATGGCGTTGTTACAAATGTTGAACCATCTCCTGTATCCATGTGATGTAAGGAATCCTCCCCAATTATCCCTGATTGGACAATAGAAGTTGCTGACAGCCTGTAGCTGGGCAGAGAGAGAATAAGAAGGCAAAACTTGGAATTGGGTGATGAGTCTTGGACGAGACCAAAGTTAGACAGAGATAGAGGAGTCAGAGAGAGAAAGAGAGAAGGAAGAGGTCACCATGGGGTAAGAAGGACTGTGAGCATGTGGCCAAGAGGAGCTTGCCTTGAGGACTTGCCTGATGAAAGAAAAACAGCCCAAATGGAACACATGCAAGAATTATGGGAATTTTGGCAGGAGAAGCAGACAAGATAGCTTAGAAGGTTGATATCGGCCCAGTAGTGCTTTAAGGCTTATTATAAATCTAAAAGATCTCTGTGTCTATTTGGTTAAGAAACAACTGCTGTCATAATAATTATCTACATTAATATATACATAATAACATTTATCCTTTTACAATTCCAATAAATTCATTGGTTAACCATGCAAAATTTAGGTTGGATTGTTTATTTGTTCTTATCACTGTGAATAGATGTTTGTATTTAGGTTTTTCCATGAACAGTCACTCTAAGGAAAGAACAGGGCACTTGTATAGGATGGAAAAGAGGAAAAACATGGAAATCACAAGAGAAGATGGAGAAGCAAGCAAGAGCAGGGTCCTGCAGAAGCCTGTTGCTAGCCAAATGTTTGTTTTTGATAGAAATGACCTAGATACTATGTGATGGTAAAAGCTGATATTGAGACTTCCCTTGGCCTCTCTGTTCTTTGTTTAAAACATTTTTGGTTACCACAGATTTCAATCCCCAGGGTTATACATCCAGCCTCAGTGAGTCACTGTGGGCAGAGGAAGAAACTGAGTGTTACCATTAATACGATGATGGTGAAAAAAAGAAGGAAGTTTAGGGAAGAAGTAGGAATGTACTCAGATTCATCAGATGGAGAAAATGTAAATGCTGGAAATCTATTTCAGATCTTTGAGGCTCCAGACAAGTTGGCCTGTAGAAAGGGATGCTGGGCTGTGCCTTGCTCCCCTACACAAATGTCAATCATGACTACACACTTGTTCTCTATCAAGAAATTGTGATTCTTCCTTTTCTGGAAGAGTTAATGAAATGTGCTAAATCCTACTGCAACTTAATGTACCAGGGTGAGTTGGTACCCATGAGGGGCCTCCCCTTCTCTGAGTAGAAGGAGGGGAGGGATGTATGGATGTGAGAGTGAGGCTGGGAGCAGAGGAGAGAGGGGGACTGTGATTAGACTGTAATGTGAATTTAAAAAAATAAGACAAGGGGCAGAATAGGGGTGAATATGATATATATTATATATATATATATATATATATATATATCACCTTCAGGGGAAAAAAGAATAGCAGTCAAAAAAAAAAAAAGAAAGAAAATAAATGTGCTAAATCAGTACAAATGATCATTGCCAAGAATTCCAGCCTCCTAACAGCAAATTCTACATTCATTTGATTAACTAGTAGCTGATGGATTTATTTTTTATATGTTCCTGATTCTAGGTGTTTAAAATACCCTTATTTCTGACTAAGGTACTTTCTAATTTTATTGAGTACAGTTATTAGGTAACACTCAAATTTATACACTGAGGTTTTATGATTTTGCAGTTTATTTTGTTGACTCTTTCAGGTAGAAAGTATTCAAGTGATTCAACTCTGCAACTAAATCCTGTGTCAAGTTCCCAGAAAGAAGCCAAGAAATAAGAGTATTTCACATGCACTTCTTTTATTTTCTGACAGAGCTGAGGAGAAATTAACAGAATTATATTTGTGTGTTTGTTTTAAGTGCCTGTGAATATGTATACCTGCTTGTCTGTGTATAACTCTCTCTCTCTCTCTCTCTCTCTCTCTCTCTCTCTCTGTGTGTGTGTGTGTGTGTGTGTGTGTGTGTGTGTGTGTGTGTGTGTTTGTGTGGTGTGTGTCTTTGAGGTTTTCCAAGTTTTATTCTGAAAAAGTAAAATGTGTTTGGAAATACAGAACTGATTTTGTTTTTCTGTTTTCCAGTGAGTCTAGCATAAAGTATGTGCTCAAACGGAGTTTACTCACATCAATAAAAGAAATTTGAGTTTTCTGAATATGTCACTGTCTCTTTTGTTAGAGGGGAATCTCCTTCCTTACCATGATAATTTGTGCTGGAAAGTGAGATGGAATATTTTTTAAATATGCCACATTTATGAGAGTTAAATGGCCCAGTATACCTTCCCAATGTCCAGTTTATACATATTTGGCCCCTGACTTTAACATTCTACTATCTAACCATCTCCATGAGTTTAAAGGTCTATATCTGACTCAACATTCATACTAACTTGCAACACACTTTTAAGAGTATCTTCTTAGATCTATAACACCCTCTTGATTCCTAAACAACTCAAAATTTAACTATGAGACTCTAGCTGTCTATACTTCAACCACTTCAGAGACCTGAGAGGGATAAATATATCTGCTTATATAGGAAGTGCAGGGCCTGCAGCTTCCAAAACTAAGAAATGACATACCAGTGACTGCCTGGACAGTTCCCATTTTCTCTCCATACATTCCTGCATCAGTCTTCAGGCTTTGGGTCCTGTTTCTCTGACAGACATTTGTTGAAGAACAGGGATTATGAAGGACTTACCTCCCTGTTGGCAGAGCTAGGCTGTCGACTTCCCTGCTACCAAGTTTTGTCCTTTTTGGACATCAGTCTGTCTGCAGTTGGAGCAAGGGGTTTTTTCATGCCAAGAGATAGGCTTGCCACTAATTCAACCATCTCACACTGGAGATTCTTCGATGCTTATCTTCTACTTGGAGTAGAATAAGGGGTGCTGTCAGGAGCTGATATGTCTCGATATCAAAAAAAAAGAAAATCTTAATTTAAGATAACATCTTTGAATGCCATATTCTGCAGATCTCTTGGGGTTTTTGAAGATGCCCTATCCATCTCTTGAATAGATAAGCAAATGTTGCTTGTCTCTTAACAACTTGATTACTGAGTAGTTTAGAGAATATCTGTGATAGACTGTCATAGTAGCTAACAAAGTGACATGTTTGCATGACTAGGAGTTTGTTTTACTTAACTATCCTAGACAGTTTTAGACGGCTGGTATCAAGAGGCCAGAGCTTCACATTTTATTTTTAAGTATCTCTAGGTATGATACCATTAGGAAGTGTTACCTTTAATTTTGTATCAATATACAAAGATCTATTCAATTGTGGTTAAATATAATCTTAATTATGTATCAATATACAAAGATCAATGCCTATGTAGCCCAAAACAATCTTAATATTACGTACATATACAAGGGTCAATACCATTGTGGCCAACTATAATCTTAATTTTGTAAAAATATACAAAGATCAATACCGATGTAATCCAATACAATCTTATTTTTGCACAATAAACAATGGTCAATACCACTTTAGCCAAATATACTACTAATTTTGTATCAATATACAAAGATATAAGGGCATATTCAATAATCTGCCCCTTCTTCTTGGACCTTCCTGTGCTATGTCTATGTCTCATTTTTCTCAAGTCTATGCACTCCTACATAGGCGAGGAAGAAGGATACAGAAAAGGAAAAGTAGGAAGTCCCTGGGGATAACCTCCAAAACCCATTAAACAGGACCATTTATCAGCTTGTAATCTCTTCCCCTAAATATCAGAGTTTTCAGTTATCCTTCAAATAACCAAAAAGAAGGGCGGAGAAACACCCTCCCGACATTCTGGGCATGGGAGGTCTCTCTCTTAACATGACTTCCTGCTGATTTGCATCTTAGTAAACCTGTTTGGGGCCCGAACCAAAATGGAAAAAATGGTTAAAAATGTTAGTACAATCCTTTTATGTTCAGTCCTTCTGTTCTCAGCTGTTTAGATGACCTAAGGAGTTTGTAGGCAGAAGCTGATCTTGCAGGCTTCACTGAGGTTCCTGCCGGGGCATTGTGTAGAGCTGAACGGTCCCAGAGACATTGGATTGCCGTGGTTGCAGGCCCCCCATGGAGACAGCTATTGAGGAAGTCTGCCAGGCTGAATCAACTGGGTCACTTGTCCTCCTTGATGCCTGCTTCTGTTCTGCTGAGGTTTCCGCTGTCCAGCCGTCCCCGGGCTCCCCGAATGGAGGCTTTGGTTCTCCTGGAAAGATAAGAACAGAGCCCTGCCCCAATCCCAACCATGGGACCATTACCCTCTTTTTTTTGGCGGGGGGGGGGGGGGGCTAGGTAATAATTCTCCTGAAGCAAATTTGGCCTTCCGACAACATACAAATCATTATCTTTCAATCCGGGTTAAAGAAGAAATCATTCTGTCACCTTGGAGCTAAACCAGCTCTAGTGTATATATTTTGAGATCCCAAAGGACAATCTGCCTGCATCGAGAAGGCCTTTTGTAAGTAGCCTCCAAACCTAGGTCCCTCCAAATCCCATGTGTGTGACTCTGAACTCTAATTATTGGGATCAGAGACCTGTGTTTCCCATCTGAAGGGATCAAAGATGTGTTCCACCACTCCTGGATCGAAGTCTTTCTCTATTTAGAGTTTGCCCTGCATCAGGCTGACCCCGAGCTCCGGGATCTGCCCGTTTCTGTCTCTAGTTTGCTGGGAGCTGGGACCAAGGGTGTACTCTTCTTGAATGTTGGGACCAAGAGTATGCACCCTCACCACTCCGCTCCGTATGACTCCAGAATACATAAGACCACCAACTCTACAGTGCTCCCCCCCCATCTCCGCTGAAGTCAAAGGCATGGGCCAATACCACAATTCTCCTGTATTTTACCTTAGCTCCACGTCTTCTCTACACCTTGAGGTCTGCAAAACGAGGCCAAATGGCTGTATCCTCTATTCCATTTACAGTGTTTCAGCCCTGCCCCCTGCCTTTTTTTTTTTTTTTTTTTTTAGTTAATAAATTTACTTGTTTGTTGCTTCAGGTTACATCCTTATCATATTGTCTTCTTTTCCCGCTTCCCAGCCCCACCCTCCCATGCTCTACCCCCTGACCCTTCCGTCTTGTTCCTCTGGGGTGGAGTGTCCCTGCCTAACAGTCTCTCACCACAGATCAGGAGTCATATGAG
The DNA here is from genome assembly GCA_907164525.1 of Lophiomys imhausi. Taxonomy (NCBI): domain Eukaryota; kingdom Metazoa; phylum Chordata; class Mammalia; order Rodentia; family Muridae; genus Lophiomys; species Lophiomys imhausi. The sequence goes on along the minus strand of CAJQZJ010009649.1, from coordinate 1,359,451 downwards.
GGCCAAGAGCCTCTTCATTCACCAGGGGCCTACGAGGCAGTACTGCCAGTGAAAGGTGTCTCCTTGCTACTGGGGGAATACTAAAAAAAAAAGACCAACAAACACACAAACCCACAAAAACAATGAATTTCAACAAAAAAAGAGAGGAAAAGAGAAGGGAAAAGGAAAAAGAAAAAAGAAAAAAAGAAGGAAAAAGAAAAAGATAAAAAAAAATTATGTCCTTGTTCCTTTTGGTGTGTTGGTTGTAGGACAGATATCCTGTACGATATAGTTAAAATCCTACTATAAGTGAATAGATGCCATGTGCATCCTTCTGAGATTGGGTTAGCTCACTCAGGATGAGCTCCTCTAGATCCATCCATTTGGTTGCAAATTGCATGATTTCATTGATTCTTATAGCTGAGTAATATTCCATTGTATAGATGTACCACAATTTTTTAATCCATTCTTCAGTTGAAGGACATCTGGGTTGTTTCCAATTTCTAGCTATTACAAATAAGGCTGCTATGAACATAGATGAGGAGTCTTCCCTATGTCTCCGTGAGAGGTCCTTTGGGTGTATACCCAGAAGTGGTATGGCTGGGTCCTGAGGCAAGGTTATTCCTAGATTTCTAAGATATCGCCAGACAGACCTCCATAGTGGTTGCACAAGCCTGCACTCCCACCAGCAATGGAGTAGGGTTCCCCTTTCTCCACACCATCGCCAGCATGCGCTATCATTTGAGCTCTTTATCTTAGCCATTCTTACAGGTGTTAGGTGGAATCTCAGGGTCATCTTGAGTTGCATTTCTCTGATGATTAAGGATGTTGAACATTTCTTCAGGTGTCTCTCAGCCCTTAGGGATTCCTCCTTTGTGATTCTCTATTTAGCTCCATCTCCCATTTTTTGATTGGATTATTTGGTTTCTTGGCATTTAGTTTCTTGAGTTCTTTGTAGATTTTAGATAATAGCCCTCTATCAGGTGTGGGGATGGTGAAGATTTTCTCCCAGTCTGTTGGTTGCCGTTTTGTTTGAATGACAGTGTCCTTTGCCTTACAGAAGCTTTTCAGTTTCATGAGGTCCCATTTATTGATTGTTGATCTCAGGTCCTGAGCTGCTGGTGTTCTGTTCAGGAATTTGTCACCTGTGCCAATGAGTTCGAGGGATTCTCCTACTTTTTCTACTAGTATATTTAGTGTGGCCGGCTTTATGTTAAGGTCTTTGATCCACTTGGATTTAACTTTGGTACAAGGTGATAGGTATGGGTCTAATTTCACTCTTTTGCAAGTGGACATCCAGTTGGACCAGCACCATTTGTTGAAGATGCTGTCCTTCTTCCATTGTGTTATTTTGGCGTCCTTGTCAAAGATTAGTTGGCCATAGGTGTGTCGGTCCATGTTAGGGTCTTCAATTCGATTCCATTGATCCACTGGTCTGTTTCTATACCAGTACCATGCTGTTTTTATTACTGTTGCTCTGTAGTACAGCTTGAAATCTGGGATGGTGATACCTCCAGATGTTTTTTCATTGGACAGGATTGATTTAGCCCTCTGGGCTTTTTGTTGTTCCATATGAAGTTGAGACTAGCTTTTTCCAGGTCTATAAAGAATTGTGTTGGTATTTTGATAGGAATTACATTAAATCTATATATTGCTTTTGGTAGGATAGCAATTTTTATTATGTTGATCTTACCTATCCATGAGCATGGGAGATCTTTCCATCTTCTAAAGTCCTCTTCCATTTCTTTCTTCAGGGGCTTGAAGTTCTTGTTGTATAGGTCCTTTACATGCTTGGTTAGAGTTACCCCCAGGTATTTTATGTTGTTTGTGACTATTGTGAAGGGGGTTGTTTCCTTATTTCTTTCTCGGTATGCTTGTTTGTTGTATAAAGAAGGGCTTCTGATTTTTTTGAGTTAATTTTGTATCCAGCCACGTTGCTGAAGTTGTTTATCAGCTGTAAGAGTTCTTTGGTGGAGTTTTTGGGGTCGCTTATGTATACTAACATATCATCTGCTTATAGGAATAATTTGACTTCTTCATTTCCTATTTTTATCCCTTTGATCTCCATTAGTTGTCTTATTGCTCTAGCAAGGACTTCATTTACTATATTGAAGAGATATGGTGAAAGTGGACATCCTTGTCTTCCCTGAGTTTAGAGGAAATGCTTCAAGCCTCTCTCCATTTAATTTGATGATGGCTACTGGCTTGCTGTATATTGCCTTTATTATTTCTAGGTATGGTCCTTGTATGCCCTTTCTCTCCAGAACTTTTAGCATGAAGGGGTGTTGGATTTTGTCAAATGCTTTTTCTGCATCTAGCGAGATTATCATGTGGTTTTTTTCTTCCAGCTTGTTTATGTGGTGAATTACATTGATAGACTTTCGTATATTGAACCATCCCTGCATTACTGGGATGAAGTCTACTTTATCATGGTGTAAGATACTTTTGATGTGTTTTTGAATTCGGTTTGCTAGTATTTTATTAAGTATTTTTGCATCTATGTTCATGAGGGAGATTGGTCTGAAGTTCTCTTTCTTTGTTGGGTCTTTGTGTGGTTTAGGAGTCAGAATGACAGTGGCCTCATAGAATGAGTTTGGCAGTGTTCTTTCTGTTTCTATGTGGTGGAAGAGTTTGAAAAGTAACGGTGTTTGTTCCTCTTTGACGGTCCAGTAGAATTCCGTGCTAAAGCCATCTGGCCCTGGGCTTTTTTTGGTTGGGAGATTATTAATGACTGTTTCTATTTCCTTGGGTGTTATTGGGCTGTTTAAGCTATTAATCTGATTTTGATTTAGTTTTGGTAGGTGGAATTTATCGAGGAAATTGTCCATTTCACTTAGGTTTTCAAATTTAGTGGAATATAGATTTTTAAAGTAATGCCCGAATATTTTCTGGATCTCCTCAATGTCTGTTGTTATTTATCCCTTTTCATTTCTGATTTTGTTGATTTGGGTTCTTTCCCTTTGCCTTTTAGTTAATTTGACTAGGGATCTGTCTATTTTGTTGATTTTCTCGAAGAACCAACTCTTGATTTCATTGATTCTTTGTATAGATCTTTTTGATTCTAAGCTGTTGATTTCAGCCCTAAGTTTGATGATTTCCTGCTTTCTGCTCTTCTTGGGAGTGTTTGTTTCTTTTTTTTTTTTCCTATTCACCCAGCTTAGCTGTTAGTTCACTAATATGAGCTGTCACAATTTTCTTTTTGAAAGCACTTAGTGCTATGAACTTTCCTCGTAGCACAGCTTTCAATGTATCCCATAGGTTTGGGTATGTTGTGTCTTCATTGTCATTGGATTTTATGAAGTCTTTGATTTCCTTCTTTATTTCTTCCCTGACCCAGTGGTCATCCAGTAAGGAGCTGTTCAATTTCCATGTGTGTGTAGGCTTTCTGTTGATTCTTTTGCTGTTGAAGACCAGCTTTATTCCGTGGTGGTCTGATAAGATACAAGGTGTTATTTCAATTTTCTTGTATCTATTGAGACTATCCTTGTGACCAGCTATGTGGTCGATTTTGGAGAAGGTTCCGTGGGGTGCTGAGAAAAAGGTGTATTCCTTTGTGTTTGGGTGAAACATTTGGTAGATATCTGTTAGGTCAATTTGTTTCATGATCTCTGTTAGACTCAATATTTCTCTGTTTGTCTTCTGTCTTGATGATCTGTCCATTGTTGTGAGTGGGGTGTTGAAGTCTCCCACTACTAATGTGTTGTGATCGACGTGCGCTTTAAGTTTTAGAAGTGTTTCTTTTCCGAAAGTAGGTGCTTTTGTATTTGGGGCATAGATGTTCAGTATTGAGATTTCCTCTTGATGAATATTCCCTTTAATGAGTATATAGTGCCCTTCTTTGTGTTTCTTCATTAACTTCAGTTGGAAGTCTGTTTTGTTTGATATTAGGATGGCTACTCCAGCTTGCTTCCTGGGTCCATTTGCTTGGAAAACCTTTTCCCAGCCCTTTACTCTGAGGCAGTGTCTATCTTTCGTAGTTAGATGTGTCTCTTGTATACAGCAAAGGAAGGGTCTTGCTTGTGGATCCACTCTGTAAACCTGTGTCTTTTTATTGGGGAGTTGAATCCATTGATGTTGATGGATATTAGTGACCTGGGGTTGTTATTTCCCATTAGTTTGGTATAGGTGGTGGTCCTGTGCCTCTTTTGGATTAGTTGCTGAGGGGTTTTCTATTCTCTTTTTTTTTTCTTGGGTGGAGTTTTCTTCTCTCGGTTGGGATTTTCCTTCTAGGATTTTCTGTAGGGCTGGGTTTGTGGGTAGATATTGTTTAAATTTGATTTTGCAATGGAATACCTTGTTTTCTCCATCTATGTTGATAGAGAGTTTTGCTGCATAAAGTAGTCTGGCTGGGTACCTATCATCTCTCAGAACTTGTAGTATATCTGTCCAGGCCCTTCTAGCTTTTAAAGTTTCTGAGGAGTTGTCAGGTGTAATTCTGATGGGTCTGCCATTGTATGTGACTTGACCTTTTTCTCTTACACCTTTAATATTCTTTCTTTGTTCTGTACATTTGGTGTTTCAATTACTATGTGGTGAGAGGAGTTTCTTTTCTTATCTAATCTGTTTGGTGTTCTGTAAGCCTTTTGGATTTTTATTGGCATCTCTTTTTTCAGGTTTGGGAAGTTTTCCTCTATGATTTTGTTGAAGATATTTCCTGGACCTTGGAGTCGTGAGTCCTCTCTTTTCTCTATACCTATAATTCTTAGCTTCCGTCTTTTCATTGAGTCCTTGATTTTTTGGATGTTGTGGGTGAGAGATTTTTTAGCCTTCTCATTTTCTTTGGATGTTGTACTGATTTTTTCCGTCGAATCTTCCATGCCTGAGATCCTGTCTTCCATCTCTTGCATCCTATTTTTATACTCACATCCATAGTTCCTGTTCTCATCCCTTGATTCTCCACTTCCTCTTTTAACTCTGACTGTGTTTTCTTTATTGTTTCTATTTCTATTTTCATGTCTTGTATGGTTTTGTTCGTTTTGTACATTTCCTTCTCCAGCTTGCTTGTTTTTGTATGAAAATCTTTCAGTGCTTTGTCCTTTTCCTGTTCAAGCTCTGTCACCTTGGCTTGGAGCTCTTTAATGGTGTTGTTCATTGTTTTGACTTGTAAAATTGTGGCTTCTTTGAATTCCTTCATAGATTTAAGTTCTTCTTGAAGGGACTCTATCACTTTCCATAATGCAGAATTGTCAACGTTTTCATGTGTTTCTGTTGGTGTGAGGTCATCTGAATTGGATGAGCTAGGATAATTCGGCTTTGTTGGAGTCATATTTCCTTGATTTCTATTTTTTCTTGGACCTTTGGCCATTGGATGCGTTTAGCTGTCTGTTCTTGTCGTTTTCTGTGCTTGGATCCACAGGAGATGCTTTGGTGCAGGGGTTGAGTTACTTGGCTATCTGTCGTTGCTTACAGGGGGATTTCAGGGTCACTGTGGTTTTAATCGCCTGAAGCACTGTGAGCTGGTGCAGCCTATTCCCAGGTTGTGAGTAATGGACCGGGATTGTTTCAATGCTCCCAATTCAGACTTCTCTATGTTGCACTCTGAGTTATCAGCCTGTAATGGTTCTGATGGTATGGACCTGTTTGCCCAGGCACAGATTCTGTGGGGTTTGTTTGTTGTCATGGAGGCTGACAGGGTCTGGCTCCACACCTAATATGTCTGGATTTTCCAGAATACAGCTATGGTCCCCTGACTTCTGGTTTCTCACTAGTCTTCTCACCACAGGCCTAACCCAGTGCCTGATTCCCTCCCTGTCTGCCCAGCCGCGGGTCTCCCTCCCTAGCTGCTCAGCCATGGGTGCACCAAACCCTGGATCCTCCGGCCGCTTGAGTGGGCCTCTCGCCCCAGCAGCTCAGCTGTGGGTGCGCGGATTCCTGGCCCCGCTGCGTCGGGCTCCCTCCCCAGTTCTCCTGCCGTGGGTGTGAGGGGATTCGGCCCCGCCCACGCCGGGCTCCCCCCCCCCAGCTGCGCTGCCATGGGTGTGCAGGGATTCGGCCCCACTTGCGCTGTGCTCCCTCCCCAGCTGCGCTGCCATGAGTGAGTGGGGATTCGGCCCCTCCTGCCCTCCTGAGCCTACTTCCCATCCTGATTACTTTGCCCGCCGGAGGCTTCCCGCTCTCTCAGAACCTCCAAGTCTCGAGCGGCTGTGGGCCATGCGCCAAGTGCCCTGTTTCTTCCTTGCTAAGGCTTCCACTATCCTGCAAAGTTTCTTAAGTGGCTATAAGTTCTTCCTGAGGTGTGGGGAGCCCAGTAGGCTAGTGGGCGATCGCCAGGTGGCCTTTGATTCTGCCTTCTGTGAGTTGGGGTTGATCTTACCAGGCACCTCTCCAAATGGGAGTTCCCGAATCCTGGGTTTAGTGGCTTCCATGTCTGCAAGAGATGGGGGGAGAGCCTTACCCTGGGAGCTGTGAATGTTCCCGGAGGGGGGTCTAGCCCCTCTGGTTTTTGCACAGTGCCCAATAACTTTGTGTTTTTTATGGCTTTTTTTCCCGCGTTCAAAATGCGTCAGTGTAGGTCGCCACCATCTTGGCCCCCCTCGAGATGGAATTTTTGATAACTATAAATTCTGTAAGAATCAATTTGAATTTGTTTGACTCTCTGACTCATCTGTGAAGGACACTGTCTGCAATGAATTAACTTTCCCAGATATACAGACAGCAGACCACAACTTACTGTTACGTTACTATCTTTTCTTTGATTTTGAAGTAACCTTCATCCTAATCTAATTTTAAACTAGGAAGAACTATTGAAACCTAAAGTTTAACATTCCTAAGAAATTTTTATTCTAACAATGAAGATATTAAAGTAGGTACTTTTAAAAAGATAACTTTAAGTAGTCTACATCTAACAGGTATTTTATCTAATGGGTTAGAACTCAAAAACCTGTTCTGAGCTCTAAGCGCACAGACTGTGGTATTCTTAGCAGGCAAAGACTTAGTAATGAGATTGTTCCCTTGGAAGGCAGCCACCCTCTTGCTTACTACAGAATTGTTTCTACAAAAAAGGTGGTAGGAAGGGCTGTAAAGATACGTTTCAGACATGTGAAATTGTACTTTTAGAGCTGAATTCTCTGTATGCTTTGAACCAGTCATAAACCTTGGATGGTCATATTGTCCTATGCAGATTCCACAGTAATAACCAATTGAGTTTCCAATACAGTGTTCATCATGGATATTTATAATTGCAGATTTCGTACTACATTATCTACTCTGTACATGAAGGGAATAGCAAAACAATGAGAAATGGACCTAGTGAATGAATATCAGATGCTAATAGGAATTCTTGCCCAAATTATGTTTTGTTCAATTGTTGAATACCGAACTGTGTTATTAAGCAGCTCATAAACATGGATGTGGGAAACAAAGGAAAGACAGGCAAAAATGTATGGCTAGTAACCAAGAGAAGACATTAAAACACTCTCCAGTTAAGTCATGATTTTTAGTCCATTAACGTTTAATTTTATGATAAATCTAACTTCATTGTTTTTCCACAGAAAGACTAGAGAACTGATTGGATAGAACAGTAACAGTGTCAATAGCAGATCTCTTATAAACATTTTTTCTCCAATTATTGGCATTTCATGGTTCCCCACATACCATCTCCATGTACTACTGAAACAAACAAAAGTATCAACAGTGGAAATGACCCAAACTGATTAGTTATTCCATTTCAAAGAAGACACAGCTTGATGAAATCATCAAGAATCTCTCTGAAATTAGTTGAAAAGCAAACATGAAAAATTGAGGTACACTTTGAGAATATTAATCTGTGACAAATCAATTAGAGTCATTCGTGCATCACTAATGGTGATGACCTCCAGAACTACCCTACAGCTTATAAATCTACAAATGAAATTTCCTCCAAATGAAAGTTGAAAGTAACACACTTAGAAACTATATTCTTATACTACTGAAGGCACAGTTTTAAACTTTATTTGTTGTTATATTAATATCTCTACCTCCCAACCCACTGACCCAAGTGGTACATGAGAAAAAAGTTTAGTAGAGACAGAAGGTGAGACCTCTTTAGGTCTAGGTCCTTGGGGTGATTTGTCAGAATTCCAGAAATCCAGTCAAACAGTATACACAGGAGCAGGTACCAGAAGAAATTGGAACTAATACCAGTCAACAGCAATGGCAGTGGATACTCAACTCTGGTATCTACAGTGGTAGTGTCAGTGGTGCCAGTTGTCACACCTCTGTTTGGGACTCAGTCTCTTCTGCCTGACCTGGTCACAATCAACAAAAGCTTCAGCAGCAGCAAATTTCAGCAATTTCGCTTCTTTTGAAGCGAAGCAACACAAAGATGTGGAGCTAAGTAAAAAGCTCAGCCTCTTTGGTTTTTAGGCTTCCTTTATACCCTCTTAAGAGTTTGCACAAGGATGTTTTCCAATTGGCCAACATCATGCCACCTCCATCCCCCACATGTGGCATCCTCCTGTTGACCAAGATCATGTAATCCCCAAGGAGTGCACCCATCAAAGAATGTTTTCTAGCTAAAAAAAAAAGCATGTTCCCCACATGTGCACTCTTTCATCAGGCTGGTTTTCATGCCCTTCTCAAAAGTCTGTTCTTCAGTGGTGGACAGACCACCCCCACATCCCATTCTTGAGGTCAAAACATAAACACATTTATTCAACAGAACTGTGTTTTTCAAGAAATCAAAACTTCTACCACATACCACCTAATACGAAGATGCTATCTAAACTGTGTTGAGACAGTTTTGTTTATATCAACAAAAGCCTCAATAGATGTAATGTTTTTCTTCCATATGTTTTGATCTGCATTTGGTTGAATTCGCAAATACAGATTCCATGGATATGGAGTTCCCCACTGGGAAAGTGTGTCAAATTTTTAGGAAAAAGACTTAGCCTGAATCATACCATTTGCTTACTTTCCTAACAGTCTTAGAAGATGATAAAGCTGATATTAAAAAGATCTATACAAAACATAGTATGTCTGCATATATTTATATGTATGTAAATGTATATGTGCCCATGTAGATATGTATGTCTAAAGAATTTCCATTACTATTAATTAATTTTACTCTGTTCTCCCTTCTCTTGTCTAGAATGAAGACTCCCACTGCCATCTGCTGTCTTGAGATAAGCTTTTATTCTCAATTGAGAAAAACATTCATGTGATATTATCTCTGCACATTGGAATAATTATCACTAGATGATTCCAAGGCTGCTTAGGAACTCAGAGTCACTGAGGTGGGTTTCACTAGGCCGTCAATAAATCCCTATCTATGACTACTAACTTACTTTTCTAAGAAAACTTTTTATTAAAACCAACTGGTAAATATTAACATGATATATATATATATATATATATATATATATATATATATATATATATA
>CAJQZJ010009649.1:1334151-1350104 GCA_907164525.1 Lophiomys imhausi | reverse complement strand
TATATATATATATATATATATATATATATATATATATATATATATATGAAGGAAAGTAAGCAAATGGTATGATTCAAGCTAAGTCTTTTTCCTAAAAATTTGACACACTTTCCCAGTAGGGAACTCCATATCCATGGAATCCGTATTTGCAAATTCAACCAAATGCAGATCAAAACATTTGGAAGAAAAACATTACATCTATTGAGGGTTTTGATATAAACAAAACTGTCTCAACACAGTTTAGATAGCATCTTCGTATTAGGTGGTATGTGGTAGAAGTTTTGATTTCTTGAAAATACATATATTCATTTAAGTAAGCAAGGAAGAAACTTCATTCAACAATATATCCAAGATTCCTTCTTGCTAGTTAAGTTCTTAATTATAGTCTTGTACCAGTTCTTTCCTGTCTATATACCTGTGAATTAGATACATACCACATGTTACAGAGTGTGTGCTCAATTGCTTCGGTAGCACGTGGCCTGAGCATGGTCCCTGATACTTTATGTCTTAAAAACATGGTTTTGGTTCAGGCTTTGGCAGTTCTTCTGATGTTTGTGGTTGAATCCCCTTAGCTTGTGCCTACAAATACTGGATGTGCTAAGTGGTGACTCAATCATCTCGGGTCATGGACCTTATATGTCCTGACTTATCAGTCTACATTCTATCTTGATGTTCTCAAAACCAAAGCAAAGACAGAAAACCACTAAGAAATTCACTTTTATCTAAGTGAATATGGTTTTGGCTCATACTTTTCTGCAGGTGACACAGTAACTCAGACACAGTCCCTGTTCTATGTTTAACTCTATATCTTAATCTCATTTCCAGATGTTGCATGCTGAGAAGGGTTTTCTACCCCAGGAAGCCATCCATAGTCCTCCACTTCCCAGCCCACGATTTAAGCTAAATGCCTGAACTATTTCCCTGTAATGCCTTGTTTTAAGTATTTACCTATAAAAATATTCCCATTTTATAGTCTGTCATTCCTAAAAGATATTATTTTCGTAGTGCAGGAACTATCGCTCATATTTTACGGATTTCAGCTCTAAAACAATCTTTGTTCAGAGAAGATGCAATTGAATCTGATTTCACTGATGCTGGCCTTCCTAAGAACTCCACATTTAACAGATGCCTTAGCTTTCTAATAAAACACAATCATACTTTTTTAAAAATTAAGTATCTTAAACTTGGGGTGTGCATATGAATAGTCAGCAAACCACAAATTTCAGTTATTGAGCATAAGGCAATGTTTTCTCTCTCCTTAGCTAGACATTGATTAGCCCTAACAGAAGAGGGAAGAGAGGCCAGGCTGACCCCTAAGAGTAGACTAAACTGATACTAGGAGGGGGATCTTGTATAAGAACCAGATTGTTTTCAGAGACACATCTTATGAGGAGTGCAAAAAGCCAATCAATAACAGAGCAGAGAGTTGAGAGACCAGCATTTTATCAAGAGAAGGAAGATGCCATGAGAGGGCCATGCTATTCATTACAGCAGCCTTCGGGCATCCATTAGACAAGCTCAAGCATCTCTGGGAACCAGGAAGCATTACTTTCCTTCTGAACCTAGCCGATAATATCACTGTTGGCTAGACAACTCTCAGCTCAGCCTTTACATTATTAGTCTTTGCCATTTGCTGCTAAGGAGATGCAACAACATCAAGAAAATGCCAAGGAATTCGCATTCTGGAGCAATGGAGTCTGCAAGCTTCTGAAATACTTTTATATGGAAACTGAAAATTATTATTTAGCTTCAGGATTATATTCCCTGCAACTCAGTGATTTCTTTCCAGGCATAGGCTAGTGTGACATTAATTGATTGCCTCCAGTCTGCCAACATTGACAGAGATGTTATGCTCGTGTTTCACAAAGGTTATGGTGGTAGCAATAACAACAGTTTTTAGTACATGCTATATGCTTTTGTATTTCTCAGTTGTCATGACAATCTTTTTGTTGGTCTTAAATGTCTTTGCCCATTCTGCAAATAATTGGCAATATCTCTGGTTTGGGCCAGTCCCTATCTAAATTTAGTATTTGTTTTATTCTTGTACCATAATCTAGCTTTAAGATATTTCTTTTACTAAAAATATGTATAATTCTCTAATGGCTCTCCCATTTGGCAACAGTTTTATTTCATCCACATTACTTTGTGATAGCCTGTCTGGACATCATTTAAATCATGACCCCTTTCTAGCCCTTTTGCTATACTGGAGACACAGAAGTCAAATAAAAAGAAAAAATATGAAAACTACAACTTCAAACAGAAAATGTTTGTTTTTCCAATCCTATCACAATAAGCCACATTTCCAGTGTGCTGAACTCCTATTCTATCACATAGCCTAGTGGTCCCACTGACTGCCAGTTATGTATTATTATTTCCTTTTTGGTAAATCATAAAGTTAACCTCGAATATTATTTACCCCAAATATTAAATTCATATTTAAAGATATATAATAACTGCTTAATATGAAAATCTCTGCTTTGATACATCTTCCTGACAAGTGAGTGGAAGTGGAAAATGAGGAAGGATACACAAACATATACACAATTGGGATGGTTCTGAGTTGCTCTGAAAAAAAGTGAGAAGCAGAAATATGGGGAGCTTTCATAGTATCTGAAAGCTGAGAGGACTTCTGTTGGAAACACTTGGGGGTTGCAGAAGAGCAAAGAACAAATTCAAGGGCATTTGCATGTTTGGGAACTGAGTGCAAAGTGGTCACAGAAACTGGTGGATCTTGTTGAATTAGTTGCATAGGGCTTAATTCTGGAATCCTCTAGGAAACTCTCATTTTATTTCATATGCAATAAGTGAGCATGTGGGAGCTTAATCATGAGATGAATAGAATTTAAAAAATATATTGTCCCCAAAGACACCATAGTTGCAGATAGTCCAGTTATCCAGATCCGATAAATAGCAGAGATTCTGCTTATGTTCCTCAAGTCTTTGTACTTACAACACTTGAGTCCAAGGCTTCTCAGGTTCCAGATGCCCCAGCCTCTTCTCTGTTTCTCAAATGTGACAGTTTCCTTATCAACTCAAAGACTTTGTTTACACAAACACGTAAGGCATGAAATGTTGTTCCTTTCTCACCCTTGAAAATTCTTGTTCATCTACTGGTCTCTGCTTGCATGTAGCCTCTTCAGGTAAGTACTTTAGGTCCTAAGCTAGCCCAGTTCTCCTAAATTCCTCAGGCTACAGTGTGATTTCTATAATATTGAAATTATTTCTTTTATTTTTTATGTCCCTCAACAACTATAAATTCCCTGTGATGGTTATTTTATCTACCAACCTGGGTAGACTATATCACCCATTTCTATAATCAGTTTCTAGGTGTTGCTGTAAAGGTATTTTGTACTTGTGGTTAATACCTATCTTTAGTTGATTTTAAGCAAAAGAAGTGACCCTTGATGACCCAAGCAACCAGCATTTAATATTTGAAAAGTTTTAAGTACAAACCTCAGGTTCCTCTGAGGAAGGAAGAATATAAATTCATGATGTACAGTTACCAGCCTAACACCCTGCCCAGTTGATAGCAGTTTTGATGGACCTCATAAATCATCTGAGCCAAGTAAGTTTATGAAATAAATATCACCCAGAATCAGTCTGCCTCAAAATATATGAATATGCATGTGTATCTTCTATCCACCCATATATCCATCAATCAGCCATCCATCATCCACCCATCCATCCATCTAGCCATCATCCATCCAGCCATCCATCCATCCATCCATCCATCCATCCATCTATCTTCAATCTATCTAACCATATCACCTCTCTCTCTCTCTCTTTCTCCCTCCCTCCCTCCCTCTCTCTCTCGCCCCCCCTTACTGAGGAGACTGACATTCTGTCTCTGAGGAGGGAAACATGTTGCTCTTCTTTATCTTGGTGTCCTCCAAATTTTGTACAGGGTCTTATACAGAACTAGTACTTAATACATAACTTTAAAATTACAGAGTTATGGGAAGAAAAAGCTTATGGAGTCTCTATATAGTGCAAATCCAACTTTCATCTTCATTTCAGTCAGACACAGAGCCCTTGGCATCAAAGTTGAATCATGGTTCTCACTCATGCAAAATGGCTCCATGGGACAATGGTGTGCCAGCTCAAAAGAATGGCAGGGCTAAGTAGGGACTGAATTCTCTCAGCTGCTCTTTGATTTCTGTTATCTATCTCTTTTTTATTTTCAATTTGATTTGCCTGCTTATCCTATTGAGCCATGAAGCATTTTCATAATAGACCAAAAGAATCTATGTGTAGCAGCAAGGACTTTAAGAAGAAGATATATTCAGAATAGATTCATTAGAATTTATTTATTTTTGAGAAGTGAAAAGTGATCCATTAGAAAGAAAAACTAAGCTGAAAACATATATTAGGTTATGTCTTACTTATCTATGATGAAGATCAATGCCATTATTCCTCAGCTACTAATAGAAATAGAAGAAACGTTATTTGAATTAAAATGAAAAATTTTAATTGTTTACTACATTTTCATTTTGATTCTGGAAGAGGCATAGTGTTTGGACAGGACTACAGGACTGTAGGAGAGAGAATGGTTCAGCCACAGCAATTCCGGGCTTTGTGTGATGATGAATCCATGATGACTTGGGCTGTCGCCTTCTGCCTGAAAGTCATTTAGCCAAAATAAGAATTAGTATAATTTATGATTTTGTTTTTACAACCAGAACAAGGGATGAATTGATCAAAGAACAATCTATTAGTCTTCCTGAAGGCCTGCAGTATTTTCTCTCTTGAATTAAAATGAAAACCATGGAGACTATTGATTCAAAAATCTTCCAAATTCTGTTCAGTTCTCAACTTTTATCAGAAACTGTGACCCCTCTCAGAATTAGGATTGATTGCTTATTAGCTCTGTTACTGAGGCTGTTTCATTTCTTACTTCTCCCGATTAGCTTCGCTTGACCATCTGAGTAAATTGAATTAGTCTTGTTTGTCTTAGTCCAGCTACATTTTTATTGGACATGAGAAAGTATGAATTGGGGAACCTTTGGGGACTTTCCATTCTGAAATATCCATTATAAGTCACGCATGCCAAAGGGACAAATATGGCCTCTGCCTTAAAAAAAAAAATGCATTCTAGCTTTCACAGCTCCCAAGCCATCTTTGCAGCTGGTCTTGGTTTGGGATTGTCCCACACGTAGGCAGAAAGATAGTGACCACAAAGAAAACTCAGGCCCTCCTGACTACATATCAGGTTCCTTACCTGCTGAACCATCTCCCAGGCCGCACTGTGTATTCTTGTAACACCATTGATCAAAAACCAATAGGATAAAAGTAGATGAATAACATGTGTCATTATGTCACCTCAGTAATACACATAGTTCCTTGTACACAGTCAGTGCTCAAACAACATTTGTACTATTATGCATGTGTGGCTTTATTCATAGAACAAGTTTTTATTTACTGTAATAGTCTTCCAGTGTTGCCCCTGATATCTCCTGCCATGAGAATACCTCATGCTAACTTAGAAGTCCTGAAAGTGACGTGAGTGAACCAAGACCCAAGGGATCCAGTTACCTGTCCAAGACCAAGCAGGCACATAGTGAAAAAATCCAGGTGGAAAAATTGTATCTTCAGGCTTGTAATCATTTATCCTATGTGATTTTAATTTTTAAATATGGCATGCCTATATAAACAGAATGCATTTTTTAAAGGAGCTCTGACAAAATTTTATTAAAGGAAGACTTTCCTGGTTTACTTTTCACCAGCCTGTTCTGGCATCTTCTAATAACATCGGAATCACCGGGGTCAATGATAGCCAGTGTGCGTACTCTGTAGTATTTTCTGCACGCTGTGCCCAAGTCAGTATCCTTGCCACTGTAGTGATGGACACCAGTTTAGCACACATGGCACAGTATTCCATTTCAGATTTCCTCAAAGCTGGGCAGTTGTTGGTGAGAATAACCAGTTTCGTTTTACCTTGTCTGATCATCTCCAGAGGCTGTCTGTATCCCAGCACATGCTTTCCAATTTTCACAAGTTGGAGCCTAGAGTTGATCGACTCCAGAGACTCCACAAACACCAGTGTAAAAAGATGGGCATAGCTGTGCACACCTGTGATCCCAGCATTTAGGATGTGGCCATAGGTGGACCATGGTGACACACTGCCTACCAGCCCACCTCCAAGTTCAGTAAAAGGATATTTATCACAAAAACAAGTAGAAAGAGAATAAGACGTCCATTGTCCGCCTCTTGTCTCCATGGGTATGCACAGGCACACATCTGCACATGCGTGTACACATGTTTTTTATATATATACCCTGACTCACCTAAAGCAATACATGATGGAAGAGAAACCAGTATTACAGATCTGAGCACAAACCTGTATTGGGATACTTACTTTGGCAACCATTGGCTGGGAGTATTTGAGATGGAATATGGGATTTGCCAGATTCATTCAACTCACACCATAAATTGCAGTTAGTGAAAAGCATGGAAGGAAAAATGGCAAACTCCTAACATGAGCCTTTTGTGCCATATCCTTTAGGTTGGCTGAAGAAGGCCAACAGCCAATGTCAGGAATTGCCAGCATGCTTATGTCTTGTCTAACTTTTGCCTATGAGGGTACCATTTGTAATAGGTGTTTATGTGTGTATGATGGGGTGCCACTCAAATATAAAATGTGTTATATTTTTTCAGTATTTAATTACTGACTTTTGAGGTCTTCCATCAATTCTGGGGCAAGGTAGGAATAGGAATAATAATAGTGTGTGGCATTAATGTCTAAACATCAGAGAACATTCAAATTTCAACATAGAATGCTGCATAGAGCTAACTGTTTTTAGAAACACATAGCTTATAGTCTCTAGGCATTAAAGGGTTAGTGAGATATAAAATTCACAAGCATAACTGTAATCCACAATCTGTAAATAGACAGACTCAGTAAAGGAACAATTGATAATTGGTAGTAGATATTACTTCATGAAGATAAGACCATGAAAAGCAAATGCATGATTTTCATAACATACGCAAAACCAATCAAAATATAACCTCTTTAATCTCTTCCCATTGAAGGATGATTTTATCTTGCATGAAATACCTGATTTAGTTTTTGTGTGTGTGTGTGAAATGCAAGCTCAGAATTCTCAATAAGAGCCTTTTTATATCTGTATCTCACCTGCAGCAAGTCAAGACACTCCACACTGCAACAAAGAGCTTTAAGCTGTATTTAGATTAAAGTCATTCTGTCTTGAAGTTTTTGATTCAGTGCTCAGTATGCATGTCTCCTCTGATATGATTAAGATTTCAAAGATGAATTTTGAACACTGCTATTAAGATTTTCATTCTATGAAAGGTTTTTACCCTGTTTTATTGAAAAAATAATTTCCTACAGTATATTCTGATCATGTTTTTTCCCTCCCCAGAATTCTCCCAGATCTTTCTCACCTACTTGCCAATCCAACTCCACACCCCCTATCTCCAAAGGAAATAAAAACCCACATGTAAACCAGGTACTTGTATTTAGCTAGTTAGCATGTAAAACCCCTCCATATGAGTAAGCAGACCTAGTATAAACAAACAAGTGCTTTGAATGATTGGAGTAGCACTTTTGAAGACAAGATTTAAGAATGGGATCAAAATTAAATTAGCTATTGATAGGAGTGGAAAATTTGAAGGTAAATTAGGAATTTATACTTATAGGTCATACAGGACCCAGGCAGTTTACCAAACCCAAAGAGCATATGCCGTCAGGACTGTTAAAACTGGGTAAGTCGTAGCATAGGCTTGATAGGAGAGGTGGCTTGCTTTAACATAAGGCATTCCAAGTAGTGCACCTCATGACTGTTCCTGGAAACTGGGAGAGAGAATGCTTCAGCTTCCTCCAGGAATTGTGGTGAGGAAGGATGAAAAATCTGCAATTTCAACAGTTCTTCTGTCAGTTCCAAGGGCACAGGTTAGAAACTTAGCTTAGAGGAGTTCCATCACTTGATATATATTACAATATTTAAAAATGCATATTTTTCAGCTTAGATGTTTAATTCTAACTCATGTTATATGTTACTTCTGCAATTATGTACAGGGAGAATTTAGAGACTAGTCATTTCAGATTATAGTTTTAAATTGATGGTACTTTTAGAAGAAGGAGTAAAGGAAATAAACTACACACAGTGCAGAACCTTCTCAACCTGAGTAAGATCTCAGATAACCTCTTTTTCTCGCACTTGCAAATCTGCCTGATTTGTTTTCCTCTTTCTGACCTTAACACACTGACATTATAAGCCTTAGTTCCATCTCTACTGGATTGTGTTGTTTTTCATATAATACCTTCCACAACTTGTTCCATTCTTCTTTCATGTCCATTTTTAGTTTTATATCTATCCTATTCCTATTTATATTTCCAATATTATTCAACAAATTTGGATTAAAAATGCTTTCAATGAATGCAAATAAACTGGTTCATCAGTAAGACCTACCACGTACTAAATGCCAATCCACAAAGGAGAATTACTACTGTTCAGTGGAAACTTACAAAGTCAATACCACCAGAAATACAGAATAAAATGTAAAATAGTCTTTTCTCACTTCTCTCTCTTTTTTAACTGTTATTAATAATTTATATTTAACATGTTTTATATTGTAATATTTCAACAGATGCTTTAATTTAAAATAGATGTAGATGTGTATTATATCTCCCTTCTCTTCAAAACGCTTTAGCCATGAAAGAAACTCAATAACAATAGAGTGTGGGGAATGACAGCAAATGCAGAAGTGCAGCCTGGGTCACCAACCAAGAGAGGAGCTGAGTGAGAGGAAGGACATCATACAGAATGTAATATAGCATTAATTTCTTAATTAACTTATTGCTTCAGGTTACATCTCCATCATAGTGTCCTCTTCCCACCCCTCCCAGCCCCTCCCTCCCACCCTCTACCCGCTAACCCTTCCATCCCACTCCTCTGGAGTGGAGTGTCCCTACATAACAGTCCCCCGCCCCAGTTAAGCAGTCATATGAGGGCCAAGAGCCTCCTCATACACTGGGGGGCCTACAAGGCAACACCACTAGGGAAAAGTGTCTCATTGACAAGGAGAAAAAAAAAGTCTATGTCCGTGTTCCTTTTGGTGCATTGGTGGTAGTATAGTTATCCTGTACTATATAGCTAAAATCCAACTATAAGTGAATAGATGCCATGTGCTTCCTTCTGAGTCCGGGTTAGCTCACTCAGGATGAGTTTCTCTAGTTCCATCCATTTGGCTGAAAATTGCATGATTTCATTGTTTCTGATAGCTTAGTAGTATTCCATTGTGTAGATGTACTACAGTTTTTTAATCCATTCTTCGGTTGAGGGACATCTGAATTGTTTCCAGTTTCTAGCTATTACAAATAAGGCTGCTATGAACATAGATGAGGAAACTTCCTTGTGTTTCGGTGAGGAGTCATTTGGATGTATACACAGAAGTGGTATGGCTAGGTCCTGAGGCAGAGCTATTCCAAGTTTTCTAAGATATCGCCAGACTGACCTCCATGGTGGTTGCACAAACCTGCACTCCCACCAGCAATGGAAGAGGGTTCCCCTTTCTCCACACCCTCGCCAGCATGTGCTGTCTTAGCCATTTTGACAGGTGTGAGATGGAATCTTAGAGTCCTTTTGAGTTGCATTTCTCTCATGGTTAAGGATGCTGAGCATTTATTTAAGTGTCTCTAAGCCATTGGGAATTCCTCTTTTGTAAATTCTCTGTTTAGCTCTGTTCCCCATTTTTTGATTGGATTCTTTGGTTTCTTGGTATTTAATTTCTTGAGTCCTTTGTAAATTTTGTATATTAGCTCTCTGTCAGATGTGGGGTTTGTGAAGATTTTTTTTTGCAATCTATGGGCAGCCGTTTTGTTCAAATGACAGTGTCTTTTGCCTTGCAGAAGCTTTTCAGTTTCATGAGGTCCCATTTATTGATTGTTGGTCTTAGGTCCTGAGCTGTTGGTGTTCTGTTCAGGAAGTTGTCACCTGTGCTAATGAGTTCGAGGGAGGGTTTTTCCCACTTTCTCTTCTAATAGATTTAGTGTATCAGGCCTTATGTTAAGGTCTTTGTTCTACTTGGACTTAAGTTTTGTACAAGGTGATAAGTATGGGTCTAATTTCATTCTTTTACATGTGAACATCCAGTTGGACCAGAACCATTTGTTGAAGATGCTGTCCTTTTTCTATTGTGTGGTTTTGGCTTCTTTGTCAAAAATTAGGTGACCATAGGTGCGTGGGTTCATTTCTGGGTCTTCAACTCGATTCCATTGATCTATTGGTCTTTTTCTAAACCAGTACCATGCTGTTTTTATTACTATTGCTCTGTAGTACAGCTTGAAATCTGGGATGGTGATACCCCCAGATATTTTTTTTTTATTGTACAGGATTGATTTAGCTATTCTGGGTTTTTTGTTGTTCCATATGAAATTAAGAATAGCTTTTTCCAGATCTAAAATGAATTGTGTTGGTATTTTGATAGGAATTACATTGAATCTGTATATTGCTTTTGGTAGGATGGCCATTTTTATTATGTTGATCCTACCTATCCATGAGCATGGGAGATCTTTCCATCTTCTGATGGCCTCTTCAATTTTTTCCTTCAAGGGCTTGAAGTTCTTGTTGTACAGGTCCTTTACTTGCTTGGTTAGAGTTACCCCCAGGTATTTTAAATTGTTTGTGGCTATTGTGAAGGGAGTTGTTTCCCTGATTTCTTTGTCAGCCCATTTATTTGTTGTATAAAGAATGGCTTCTGATTTTTTTGAATTAATTTTTTATCCAGCCACCTTGCTGATGGTGTTTATCAGCTGTAAGAGTTCTCTGCTTGAATTTTTGGGGTCACTTATGTATACTATCATATGATCTACACATAGGGATAATTTGACTTCTTTGCTTCCAATTTGTATCCCCTTGATCTCCTTTAGTTGTCTTATTGCTCTAGCAAGAACTTCAAGTACTATATTGAAGAGATATGGTGAAAGATATCCTTGTCTTGTCCCTGAGTTTAGAGGAAATGCTTCAACTTTCTCTCCATTTAATTTGATGTTGGCTACTCATTTGCTGTATTATTATTTCTAGGTACGGTCCTTGTATGCCTGTTCTCTCCAGAACTTTTAGCATGAAGGGGTGTTGGATTTTGTCAAATGCTTTTTCAACATCTAGCAAGATTATCATGTGGTTTTTTTCTTTCATCTTGTTTATATGGTGAATTACGTTGATGGTTTTTCATATGTTGAACAATCCCTGCATTCCTGGGATGAAGCCTACTTGATCATGGTGTATGATACTTTTGATATATTCTTGGATTCAGTTTGCTAGTATTTTATTAAGTATTTTTGCATCTATGATCATGAGGGAGATTGGTCTGAAGTTCTCTTTCTTTGTTGAGTCTTTGTGTGGTTAGCATTACTTTCAAATGCTCATTTGTATAGACTTTGATAAGTTAAGGATTTATGTTATAATCTCCACAACAATATTAAATACCAGAAAGCAGAAAATAAAAGACTAAAAGTTGAAAGAAAAAACATTTAAAAAGACTCATTTATTCAAATAAAGAAATAAAAATGAGCAAAATCAGATGGAAAAAAATAGACAAATACTAGCAAAATGTTAGCTTAACCCATAGTCATATCAATAGTTACATTAAGTGTAAATGAAGTAAGCATTTTTATTAATCAATAGACTGACAATATCAAAATAAAAGCAAAATTAATTATGCACTGTAAGAGATAGTAGTTCAAATAACATGAACAGATTGGTAAAAAGTAAAAAAAAAAACAATAGAGTGAAATCAACTGTTTGCAAACAGTGTTAATAATTTTTAGAAGTAATTATATTAATATCAAACAGGGAAGGTTTTAAGTCAGTGACTAGAGATCTAGAGAAGGATATTTAAAAATGGTTAATATACATCCTTCATTGGAGATATAATGATTGTGAAGATGTGTATGCAGCTAAAGCAGCACTTAAAACAGACATAGCCATATTCTAGCCAATGATATTAACACTCTTCTTTAACTGAGAAAACTATCAAATAAAAACAATGCAGTAATTGATAAAACAAAGCAAAACAAAACAAAAAAAAAAAAACACTCAGTAAGACCAAAGAAGGATTTCACAATCATGTCAACTTCAACTTTGGTGTATACATGACAGTACTCCTAGAAAGTAAAAACTATTCGAGTCCATGTGGAACATTTATAAAGATAGAGTACATTGCGTGCTTCACAGTTTTCTAAGTAAGTCTCAAATAGCAACATTTTCTAAACAAAACTTTCAAATGCTTTGAATCACATATTATACTTCTAATCAGACAGCATCCCAAAGAGTAGATCACAGTAACATTTAGATGAAATGTTTATATCAATATTTGTCACCTTAAAAATAAAGTTTTAAATGCATGATATATAAAATTAATCTACCTAAATAAGTTGGAAAGAGTGAGTAAATTTTACCAGAAATAAATAGAAAAAATAAGCATAAAATGAATAAAATTAGCAATAACAATATCTTAAAGCCATTTCTTCATAAAGTTTAATACAAATATCAATAAAAGTAGACATCATTGCTAATTCTAATAAGAGTATGACTGGTAACACTATGACAAAAATTTGATCATTTAAGACAAGTATAATGATTCCTTCAAATGTACACACAGCAGAAAATAAAATTTAGGGGTCAGGGATGCAACCTTTAGCTTAGTAGTGGAGCACTTGCTTAGTTTAGATGAGGTCCTGTTTTTGATCCTAGCACTGAAACAACTTGGAACAGTTGAAAGTTGAATAGTTTTACTTTTGGGAAGTGCACAAAGGAAAAAAAAAAAAAAGAAGCTCCAGTGTGAGATGGCTGAATTAGTGGCAAGCCTATCTCTTGGCATGTAAAAACTCCTTGCTTCAACTGCAGACAGACTGCTGTCCAAAAAGGCCAAAACTTGGTAACAGGGAAGTCGACAGCCTAGCTCTGCCAAGACAGGGTACATTAGTCCTTCATAATCCCTGCTCTACAACAAATGTCTGTCAGAGAAACAGGACCCAAAGGCTGAAGACTGATGCTGGAATGTATGGAGAGAAAATGGGAACTGTCCAGGTAGTCACTGGTTTGTCATTTGTTAGTATTGGAAGCTGCAGGCCCTGCATTTCCTATATAATCAGATATATTTATCCTTCTCAGCTCTCTGAGATGGTTGAAGAATAGACAGTTTGAGTCTCATAGCTAAATTTTGAGTTGTGTAGGAATCAAGAGGGCGTTCTAGATCTAAGAAGATGGTTATAATAGTGATGCAAGTTAGTATGAAAGCTAAGTCAGTTATAGAACTTTAAACTCATGGAGATGGTTAGAAGGTAGAAGGTTAAAGTCAGGGGCCAAATATGTATGAACTGGACATTGGGAAGGTATACTGGGCCATTTAACTCTCATAAATGTGGCATGGTTAATTCTGCTGTTCTGTATAGAATTTACTGTTTTAAGAGAAAGAACCATTTGTTGGATTGAAAAGGGAAGCTGTTGGGGGGGAAGAGGGTGGAAGGGTGGGATAGGAAGGGGGAATAGGGAAGGGTTTGTGACTGAGATGTAACTTGAAGAAAAAAAAAGTACTTATATAAAATAAAAAAAATAAAAAATAAAAAAAGAAAGTTGAATAGTTTTACTTTTGGGAAGTGCACAAAGGAAAAAAAGAAGAAGAAGAGAAATTGAATAGTGCTACGCATGCTAAAAGAATAGAGCTCTTAATTAAATGAGAAAATTCCAGAAACTCACTAAATGTTTAAGCATGGCTTAATAGGCCATCCTTGTTGGAGCCTGGAGGCAGTAGTGTTGACAGAAATGTGAGCCATGGAGACCCAGCCCAGGAAATTTCAGAGGGCAATAATATTAGCAACTGAGGTTGAAGCCATTTTTGTTATATTTGGCAAATAATGTGATTGCTTTCTGCCTTTGTCTTAAGGATTTGCCTGTAGCTCAAATTGAAAAGTCATGGAGGAGACTTCAGGTCAGCCTAATATTAACTTTGGGCCATGGCTGTTAGTAATTGCTGTTACGCAGGTCTATAGTGAAAAGAGCAAGTGGGCAAAAAGAATACACAATATATGGTTTAAAGTGGTAAACAGCACAAAGGAGTTTAACGGGGAGCTAAATATTATGCTGAAAAAGATTAGGAGATCAATGTGAGGTCTAAGGTGCACTGGGATGAACATCAGGGTGCCCTCAGGACACGACCCCACCCAGCTAAGCTTCTAACTTGTAAAAAGAAAAGGCCTAAAGAATTTTCTCCTCCTAAACTACACCAACAAAGGAAAGGTGCTGCAAATGTAGGGGGCCAGTATCCACCCCAAGAGGAAATGAGATCCATTCATTCCAAATGGGAAAGAGTAGGGTGCTAGGCATTTATGATATAAACAAAATACTCAGGTATAAAATTCTAAAAAGAAAAAAAAAGGTATCATAAACCCATAGAATGGATGAATAGGAGTGCTGTAAAATCCTGTCTTTTGGACACAACGTGGCTGTCACTCTCATGAACTCAGAGCAGCTGTGGTTACCTATATAAGACCTGTACAAGATCAAGCCAATCAAAATTATATAATGGGGCTAGATTATGTCCAGCCTCCATTGCTTTTTGAGGAGCATTGGCAGTTAACAGTTGCTGGTGTAGGGAGAATTGTATTTTTTAGGGTGTTGCCACTAGTAGGTTTCCCATGCTCCATTAGGTGTCTATATAACCATGCAGATATGAGCAGCACTAGCCTCAGTTAGTGTATTTAAAAAAACTAACAACAAGGAAAACAAAGAAACACAAAAGAAAACAAAACAATAAAACATGAAGTTAGTGGGGCAATATATTTGAGAAGGTGAAATGTGTTTGGATGAGATTACACTTCATTGCATATATATGAAGGTTTCTAAAATAATTTTTAAAAGACCTATGAAACAAAAGCTTTTCCAGTTTTCATAGAAAAGGAAAAATAGTGCCAAATTTAGCACCATTTCAAGGAGAATAAAAGTAAGTCTTAAGTGATCGCATATGATTTTGATGTCTCATTTTGTCTATACACATTCTTGTTCATAGGCACAATTGTAGGTGACAACAGTGGAACAAGGTACCTTAGCTTATTGGAGTCATCTTTAGAGAAGAAAGTAGCACCAGTGTGGATTTCCTTTATCCTTGTCCATCATAATATCCAACTGTGGATGATGTCTTCAATTATTGTTCTGCCTTATTATTATATGATTCATAAGTAATAAATAATACAATATCAATTAGAATATTAATGTACTCTAAATAGAGCTCAAAAGATAACTTCTTTAATTTAGGTTTATGACTCCTTCCATTCATTAAAACTTCACATTTTGTTTTCCCCTTAAACCTTTTGGCTGCCTCAAATCTTTTTTTCATTTAGTGGGGTGAGTGAAGACCAGAGTGCTCAGGGCCTTGAGCTTTTAGTGATCCATCTTGATGGAGCTGCTTTGCTCTAACATAATCATTTCACACTGAGCTTAGAAACATGACAATCCCTACTTGTTTAGAAAGGCCTCCTTACTCTCATTATAAAGTAGTAAATTTTTTTTTTTTTTTTTTTTTGGTTTTTCGAGACAGGGTTTCTCTGTGTAGCCCTGGCTGTCCTGGACTCGCTTGGTAGACCAGGCTGGCCTCGAACTCACAAAGATCCGCCTGCCTCTGCCTCCCAAGTGCTGGGATTAAAGGCGTGCGCCACCACCGCCCGGCATTTTTATTGGTAATCATGGATAATAATTCTTTTGACCTCATAACACAAGAATGTCAAACTGGCCATCTGGTAGCCTGAGCTTTAATGTAAGAAAAATTACTCCACTGGATACTTCAACCTACAAAAAAAGTATAGTCTAGAGTCCCAGGCACTGTAATTCATTCATTTATTCTAAACAGGTCAATAAATGTAGCAGTGAAAGCTTTGTGTCTACATTTACCGTGTGTGTGTG
Organism: Lophiomys imhausi; assembly: GCA_907164525.1. Taxonomy (NCBI): domain Eukaryota; kingdom Metazoa; phylum Chordata; class Mammalia; order Rodentia; family Muridae; genus Lophiomys; species Lophiomys imhausi. Next base: position 1,334,187 of record CAJQZJ010009649.1, on the reverse strand, counting down.
TGTGTGTGTGTGTGTGTGTGTGTGTGTGTGTGTGTG
>CAJQZJ010009649.1:1308595-1334141 GCA_907164525.1 Lophiomys imhausi | reverse complement strand
GTGTGTGTGTGTGTGTGTGTGTGTGTGTGTGTGTGTGTGTGTGTGTGTTTCATACAGATGAAATAGAAGCTGACTAAATATCATCTGCACTATTTGTAGGGATTAAACCAATCTGTTGCATGATTTCAGTGAATATGTTCTACTTGGTAAGTGACATTTTGTTATCACAGATCCCTGCAGGGCATTCTATTCTTTGTTTTTTCACACAGATTCTGCTGTGAATCTTTGGTAACTGTCACTTCTTTTTAATGGTAGACAAGTGTCAACTGAAGATCTTATATGCACTATTATAAAAGGAATGTATTCAGTGGACCACATAGATTCAGTGCCTTTAAATATATGTATTTATATATTATATATTTTATTTATTGTTACCTTAATCTATAAATATATTTAGGTAATATATGTATAGATTATAATATGTTTAAAGATGGTATGTAAATATTACATTATGTATTTATAAATATATTTATTATATTTATTTATATTATGTCCTTATTCTATTTAGTTGTTGCATTCCACAGAAGAATACTGATTTTAGCCAACCAATAAATCAATAAATTATATTTGTTGGCATCTCTTCCCAGGACACTAACTTCAACATTTAGGAGATAAATATTCATATTAAAAAAGAGAGTTCAGTCTAAATCCTATGTTTCCTTTGGGCTCTGACCTGGCATAATCCAGCATAAATTTTGGATCACATTAACTGCCAGTTACAGTATTTTGATGAGCAAACATTTTTCCAAATATCACTACTTCCTACACGTAGAAATTCTGTAATCTTTCTCCACATGCCAGTTTAGAACCAATAATTGTTGATCAATGCTGAACAAGAACAAAGTGTAAGGATCAGATCACTTAAGGAGAAGAGGTGGTTCTACCAGCAGAGGAAATTTAGTGGTTTAAGATCCAGAATATTATCTAAATCATTGTAAATGATCCTGCTGTAATTTCAGTCTTATCTTCCTTGGTCAGTACTTGAACTGTTTTTACTTTCTTATTAGCATATATTCATACATAGTTTTGGGGTTCATATAGAGAACTTCCTTTTAATAGATCATGTACTTTAAACATGTTCATCTCTCTCTCTCTCATTCCTTCCCTTTAGTCTCCACTAACTTTCCCTTTCTTGCTCATTTTTTCCTTTCTTAGTCTCTGTCCTGCATTATGTCAGAAATATTATCTGTCTGTCTGACTATCTATCCTTTGATGGTGAACAGCTACATAAACCTTTTTCTGTCCAAGAGGAAAAATAAGCAGATCCAGTAAGCCAGCATGAGCAAGCCAGTAAGCAGTAGTTCCCTGTGACTTCTGCCTCAGTTTCTGCCTCCAGAATGTGACTTAAACAGTAGTTCCATCTTAATCTGCCTTTTTCCATCCAGGTTGCTTTTGGTCACGGTGTTTTATCACCCCCAATATAAACCCTAACTAAGACAAATGTTATGTTATGTATAGTTGGATCATGTGAGAGCTCAATTTTTAGTCTTTTGAGGAACTGCTACACATAGTCCTATGTAATATACTTGGTAAGGTTAAGAATTTAACTTATATTGTAATTGATTAATATACAAGATAACAGTTTGGATCTGAGTAGAGGCTCCATCAATGATAAGACGTCCAATACTATTAGGGCAATTATAAAACTCCCTTAGTTCCTTGGCTGCATGGTAAGTCAATTAGATGCTATGGGTGTGTGAATTACATGTTTAATTATCCTGTGTAATTAGAATTTGTCAACTTGCTCCTTGCTGAATAGCCACTGTGCTACAGGCTTGCTTCAGGAGACACTGGAGGACAAGAAATCATGAGCAATCATCATGTAACTATTTGCCTCTGGGTGAGCCAATGACCAATGTTGCATTCTCTAATAACACTATGTACTCATTGTCTTCAGATTTAATCGGATCAACACCAATCTGAGATATCTATTTTCTTGAGAGTATTCTACTCACAGCTACTTCTGTTAATAATTACCTGACTTGTCAGGATATTTACTTAGAAGCAAGCCAATTCACTCCTGCTAGGTTAATAAAATTGCAAAAATGACATCCTAATACCCAAAACCTACAAAGAACTCAAGAAATTAAATACCAAGAAACCAAATAATCCAATCAAAAAATGGGGGACAGAGCTAAATAGAGAATTCACAAAGGAGGAATCCCTAATGGCTGAGAGACACTTGAAGAAATGCTCAACATCCTTAATCATCGGAGAAATGCAACTCAAGACGACTCTGAGATTCCATCTCACACCTGTCAGAATGGCTAAGATCAAAAGCTCAAATGACAGCACATGCTGGCGAGGGTGCGGAGAGAGGGGAACCCTACTCCATTGCTGGTGGGAGTGCAGGCTTGTCCAACCACTATGGAGGTCAGTCTGGCGATATCTTAGAAAAGTTGGAATAGCTCTGCCTCAGGACCCAGCCATACCACTTCTGGGTATACACCCAAATGCCTCTTCATGGAATCATAAGGAAGTTTCCTCATTTATGTTTATAGCAGCCTTATTTGTATTAGCTAGAAACTGGAAACAACCCAGAGGTCCCTCAACCGAAGAATGGGTTAAAAAATTGTGGTACATCTACACAATAGAATATTATTCAGCTATCAGGAACAATGAAATTATGCAATTTGCAGCCAAATGGATGGAACTATTAAAGCTCATCCTGAGTGAGCTAACCCAGACTCAGAAGGACGCATATGGCATCTATTCACTTATAGTAGGATTTTAGCTATATAGTAGAAGGTATTGATACTACAAGTAACACACCAAAGGGAACTTGGACATAGACTTTTTATTTTTAATTTTTATTTATTTTTTATATATTTTTTCTATTTTTTAGTCTTTTTTGTCTATTTGTCTGCTTATTTGTTTGTTTGTTTTTTAGTTCTCTCTCCCAGGCAATGAGACACATTTCATTGATGGTACTGCCTTGTAGACCCCCAATAAATGAGGAGGCTCTTGGCCCTCATACGACCTCTCAACTGAGATAAGGGACTGTTATATAAGGACACCCCATCCCAGAGAAATGGGATGGAAGGGTTAGGAGGTAAAGAAAAAAAATGAAATGTGATGTTTCAGCCTTTTACTACTAATTGTCATAAACTGTTTAGGATAATTAAGAAATGCAAACTAATGGTTATGCAAGCCAGTCATTCTGTTGGGTACTATGACAGCCTATTATAGTTATTTTCTAAGCTAATCAGAAATAAAGCTGCTAAGCGACAAGCAACATCTGCTTACCCTAATAGAAGAGATAGATAGGGCCTCTTCAAAAACCTCAAGAGATCTGCAGAATATGGCATTCAAAGATGTTTTCGTAACTTTAGATTTTTTATATCAAGACATATCAACTCCTGACAGCACCCCCTATTCTACCTCAAGTAGAAGATGACCATCGAAGAATCTCCAGTGGGTGATGATTGAATTAGTCGCAAGCATATCACTTGGTAGGAAAAGTCCCTTGCTCCAACTGTAGACAGAATGCTGTCCAAAAAGGACAAAACCTGGAAGCAGGTAAGTCGACAGCCTAGCTCTGCCAAGACAGGGTAGGTAAGTCCTTCATAACCCCTGCTCTACAATCAATGTCTGTCAGACAAACGGGGCCAAATGACTGAAGATCGATGCTGTAATGTATGGAGAGAAAATGGGAACTGTCCAGGCAGCCACTGGTATGTCATTTCTTAGTTTTGGAAGCTGCAGGCCCTGTACTTCCTATAAAATCAGATATATTTGTCCCTCTCAGGTCTCTGGGGTGGTTGAAGTACAGATAGCTATAGTCTCATAATTGAATTTTGAGTTGTTTAGGAGTCAAGAGAGTGTTATAGATCTATGAAGATGCTTTTAAAATTGTGGTGCAAGTTAGTATGAATGTTGTGTTAGATATAGAACTTTAAACTCATGGAGATGGTTAGATAGTAAAATGTTAAAGTCAGGTGCCAAATACCTATGGACTGGACATTGGGAATGTACACTAAGCCATATAACCCTCATAACTGTGGCCTAATTACCTCTGTTGTTTTGTATTGTATTTATTATTATAAGAGAAAGAGCCATTTGTTGGACTGAAAGGGGAAACTGTAGGGGGAAAATAACATATACCTTAAACTTAAAAAAAAAAAGGGAAGAGGATGGGGGGGTTGAGGGTGGGAGGGTGGGACTGGATGGGGGAATAGGAAGGGGACTGCAATTGAGATGTAACTTGAAGAAATAAAAAATAAAGGAAAAAATAAGAGAAAGAACCATTTGTTGGACGAAAAGGGGGAGCTGTTGGGGGGAAAAAGATATACCTTAAACAAAAAAAAGGGAAGAGGATGGGGGTTTGAGGGGAAAGAGGGTGTGAGGATGGGACTGGAGGGGGCAGTAGGGAGAGGAGTGTGATTGAGATGTAACTTGAAGAAATAAAAAAATTTAAAATAAAAGAATGACATAAGCTGATTTCAAAAATTAAATAAAATAAGAAATAAAGTAGTGATTAAAAAATCTTTCTGTCATGATCATCAGAGTTGTAATTATACTCAACAATACAATACACTCACTCTTCTAGAAACAAAGGGCCAAAGCTATTGTTTAAATTGACTTTCACCAGGAGATTTACAAATTAAACAAGCAAATAATACACTAAGTGCATGTAAGTATTACTGTGATATATTTTAGAGTAAAAATGATAATAAAAATATGATAATTCTCCTGTATTGTCAGTGTCAAGACTGACCTGTACACAACCAATGCATAAGGATTTAGTGAAACATGCTTACATGTTGATAATATATGGACAGATTTCATTAAGATGGGAAAAAAAGAGGATCAGAACTAACAGAAAGGGGGCTTCTATCTACCTTGAATTTAACCTTCCATCAGTTAATATGTGGATCAAGGGTAAGATGAGGAAGCAACATTTGTAACACACAGAAGAAATACTACACCATCTTGAAGGAGTAGGACTTACTTAAGCACCACACATTATTGTTTCATTCTTCCTTTCCTGGAAGAGAATGAGATTCACTATTACTGAAATTGGCTTACTCACAATTAAACACTGAGTCAATGAGGAAGAATGTGGACTATGGAAGATTTTCATGACCGTAATGCAAACAGTTATAGAAGATGCACAAAATAGGGCCAGAGCTTTCACTCAGAAGCCAGACATAGCTGGTTTATATTCTGGCCTTTCTTTTTTTAAAAAATTAATTTATTTGTTGTTTCAGGTTACATCTCAATCATATTGTCCTCTTTCCCCCCTTCCCAGATCCTCCCTCCCACCCTCTACCCCCTAACCCTTCCATCCCACTCCTCTGGAGTAGAGTGTCCCTACATAACAGTTCCCCGCCCCGGTTCAGAAGTCATATGAGGACCAAAAGCCTCCTCATACACTGGGGGCCTACAAGGCAGTACCACCACTGAAAAGGGTCTCATTGCCAGGGAGAGAAAAATGCACACACACACACACACACACACACACACACACACACACAAACAAAACAACAACAATAACCCCCCCCCAAAAAAAAGTCTATGTCCATGTTCCCTTTGATGTGTTGGCTGTAGTATAGATATCCTGTATCATGAAGCTAAAATGTGACTATAAGTGAATAGATGCCATGTGCATCCTTCTGGGTCTGGGTTAGCTCACTCAGGATGAGCTTCTCTAGTTCCATCCATTTGGTTGCAAATTGCATGATATCCTTGGTTCTGATAGCTGAGTAGTATTCCACTTGAAGAAATGCTCAACATCCTTAATCATCAGAGAAAAGCAACTCAAGACAACTCTAAGATTCCATCTCATGCTGGGCGTTGGTGGCGCACGCCTTTAATCCCAGCACTTGGGAGGCAGAGGCAGGTGGATCTTTGTGAGTTCGAGGCCAGCTTGGTCTACAAAGTGAGTCCAGGACAGCCAAGGATACACAGAGAAACCCTGTCTCGAAAAACCAAAAAAAAAAAAAAAAAAGATTCCATCTCACACCTGTCTGAATGGCTAAGATCAAAAGCTCAAATGACAGCACATGCTGGCAAGGGTGTGGAGAAAGGGGAACCCTCCTCCATTGCTGGTGGGAGTGCAGTCTTGAACAACCACTATGGAGGTCAGGCTGGCGATATCTTCGACAATTTGGAATAGCTCTGTCTTGGGACCCAGCCATACCACTTCTGGGTATACATCTAAATGACTCCACACCAAATCACAAGGAAGTTTCCTCATCTATGTTCATAGTAGCTTTATTTGCAATAGCTAGAAACTAGAAACAACGCAGATGTCCCTCAACCGAAGAATGGATTAAAAAACTGTGGTACATCTACACAATGGAACATTATTCAGCTATCAGATTCTGGCCTTTACATGAGTACCATAGTTGTTGCATGCCCATGTTTCTCATTAACACTTCTTAGTAATAGTGTACATTTCATATAATGGTTCTAAAATAACCAGATGAGTACTGTTTACTATCTTCTCTTTCAGGCTTTAATGACATAATTTAATAAGAGTAATGATAAAAAATCTACCTTCTGGTTCTTAAACTTTGACAAGTAATTGATTAATACTGATTAATTATTTGCCTTATTTCACCTGACTTTTATTGTACCACCTAAGACATTAAATAAAGAAGGGCTTCTGATTTTTTTGAGTTAATTTTGTATCCATCCACCTTGCTGAAGGTGCTTATCAGCTGTAAGAGTTCTCTGGTGAAATTTTTGGGGTCGCTTATGTATACTATCATATCATCTGAAAATAGGGATAATTTGACTTCTTCATTCCAATTTGTATCCCCTTGATCTCCTTTTGTTGTCTTATTGCTCTAGCAAGAACTTCAAGTACTATATTGAAGAGATATGGAGAAAATGGGCATCCTTGTCTTGTCCCTGAGTTTAGAGGAAATACTTCAAATTTCTCTCCATTTAATTTGATGTTGGCTACTGGCTTGCTGTATATTGCCTTTATTATTTCTAGATATAGTCCTTGTATGCCCGTTCTCTCCAGAACTTTTAGCATGAAGGGGTGTTGGATTTTGTCAAATGCTTTTTCCGCATCTAGGGAGATAATCATGTGGTTTTTTTTCTTTCATCTTGCTTACATAGTGAATTATGTTGATGGATTTTTCGTATGTTGAATCATCCCTGCATTCCTGGGATGAATCCTACTTATCATGGTGTATGATATTTTTGATGTGTTCTTGAATTTGGTTTGCTAGTATTTTATTAAGTATTTTTGCATCTATGTTCATGAGGGAGATTGTTCTGAAGTTCTCTTTCTTTGTTAGGTCTTTGTGTGGTTTAGGAATCAGGGTGACTGTGGCCTCATAGAATGAGTTTGGCAGTGTTCTTTCTGACTCTATTTTGTGAAAGAGTTTGAAGAGTATTGGTAGTAGCTCTTCTTTGAAGGTCTGGTAGAATTCTGTGCTAAAACCATCTGGCCCTGGGCTTTTTTTTGTTTGGGAGATTTTTAATGACTGTTTCTATTTCTTTAGGGGTTATAGGGCTCTTTAATCTGTTAACCTGATCTTGATTTAGCTTTGGTAGGTGGAATATATGAAGAAAATTGTCCATTTTGCTTAAGTTTTCAAATTTGGTGGAGTATAGATTTTTAAAATAGGACCCAAATATTCTCTGGATTTCCTCAATGTCTGTTGTTATTTCTCCCTTTTCATTTCTGATTTTGTTGATTTGGGTTTTTTCCCTCTGTCTTTTTGTTAATTTGGCTAAGGGTCTGTCTATTTTGTTGATTTTCTCAAAGAACAAACTCTTGGTTTCATTGATTCTTTGTATAGTTCTTTTTGTTTCTATGTTGTTGATTTTCAGCCCTAAGTTTGATGATCTCCTGCCTTCTATTCCTCTTGGGAGTGTTTGCTCCTTTTTTTCCAATTCACCCAGTTTAGCTGTTAATTCGCTAATATGAGCTGTCACAATTTTCTTTTTGAAAGCACTGAGTGCTATGAATTTTCCTCGTAGCACAGCTTTCATTGTGTCCCATAGGTTTGGGTATGTTGTGTCTTCATTTTCATTGGATTTTAAAAGTCCTTGATTTCCTTCCTTATTTCTTCCCTGAACCAGTAGTCATCCAGTAAAGAGTTGTTCAATTTCCATGTGTGTGTAGGCTTTCTTTTGTTTCTGTTGTTGCGGAAGACCAGCTTTATTAGCAAGAAATCAGGGAAACAACTCCCTTCACAATAGCAACAAACAATATAAAATACCTGGGGGTAACTCTAAACAAGCAAGTAAAGGACCTGTACAACAAGAACTTCAAGCCCTTGAAGAAATTGAAGAGGCCATCAGAAGATGGAAAGATCTCTCATGCTCTTGGATAGGTAGGATCAACATAATATAAATGGCCATCCTACCAAAAGCATTAACAGATTCAATGCAATTCCTATCAAAATACCAACACAATTCTTTTTAGACCTGGGAAAAGCTATTCTTAATTTCATATGGAACAACAAAAAACCCAGAATAGCTATATTAATCCTGTACAAAAAAAAAAAAAAAAAAACAACATCTGGAAGTATCACCATCCCAGATTTCAAGCTGTACTACAGAGCAATAGTAATAAAAAACAGCATGGCATTCATATAGAAACAGACCAGTGGTTCAATGGAATTGAAATGAAGACCCAGAAATGAACCCACATACCTATAGTCACCTAATTTTTGACAAAGAAGCCAAAATCGCACAATGGAAAAAGGACAGCATCTTCAACGAATGGTGCTGGTCCAACTGGATGTTCTCATGTAAAAGAATGAAATTAGACCCATACTTATCACCTTGTACAAAACTTAAGTCCAAGTGGATCAGAGACCTTAACATAAGGCCGGCCACACTAAATCTACTAGAAGAAAAAGTCGGAAAAACCCTCGAACTCATTGGCACAGGTGACAACTTCCTGAACAGAACACCAACAGCTCAGGACCTAAGACCAACAATCAATAAATGGGACCTCATGAAACTGAAAAGCTTCTGCAAGGCAAAAGACACTGTCATTTAAACAAAATGGCTGCCTAGAGATTGGGAAAAAAATCTTCACCAACCCCACATCTGACAGGGGGATAATATCCAAAATTTACAAAGAACTCAAGAAATTAAATGCCAAGAAACAAAATAATCCAATAAAAAATGGGGAAAAGAGCTAAACAGAGAATTCACAAAGGAGTATTTCCTAAAGGCTGAGAGACACTTGAAGAAATGTTCAGCATCCTTAACCATCAGAGAAATGCAACTGAAGAGGACCCTAAGATTCCATCTCACACCTGTCAGAAGGGCTAAGATCAAAAGCTCAAATGACAACACACGCTGGTGAGGGTGTGGAGAAAGGGAACCCTCCTCCATTGCTGGTGGGAGTGTAGGCTTGTGCAACCACCATGGAGGTCAGGCTGGCGATATCTTAGAAAACTTGGAATAGCTCTGCCTCGGGACTCAGCCATATACCACTTCTGGGTATACATCCAAATGACTCCTCACCGAATCACAAGGAAGCTTTCTCATGTATGTTCATCATGGCCTTATTTGTAATAGCTAGAAACTGGAAACAACCCAGATGCCCCCCAACCGAAGAATGGATTAAAAATCTGTGGTACTTCTACACAATGGAATACTACTCAGCTATCAGAAACAATGTAATTATGCAATTTGCATCCAAATGGATGGAACTAGAGAAGCTCATCTGAGTGAGCTAACCCAGACTCAGAAAGATGCACCTGGCATCTATTCACTTATAGTCGGAGTTTAGCTATATAGTATATGATATCTATATAACAACCAGCGCACCAAAGGGAACATGGACATAGACTTTTTCTTTTTTTCCTTGTCAATGAGACACTTTTCCCTAGTGGTGCTGCCTTGTAGGCCCCCAGTGTATGAGGAGGCTCTTGGCCCTCATAGCCTGCTGAACTGCGGTAGGGGACCATTAGGTAGGGACACTCCACTCCAGAGGAGTGGGATGAAAGGTTTAGGGGGTAGAGGTTGGGAGGGAGGGGCTGGGAGGGGTGGAAAGAGGACAGTTTGTTGGAGATATAACGTGAAGCAATAAATAAATAAATTTTAAAAAATGAAAAAAAAAGCATACTCAGAAAACAACTTTGTCATGAAGGTACAAACTAATAAATCTTCTGGGACTTCCTAAAAAAATTAAATAAATTCCATGCTTTTCTTTCTTCTTTCTCTATAAACATTTTATCAGCACCACACTATACATATATTTTAGGAAAAAAAAAGCAGATTACTTGAAAAACACAAATACTCCAATAGGCTTGTATCTTTTTTCACACTGAATAAACTGATAGATTTATCACCATATCTCTTTCAATGAGATACCATTGTTGGATTTCTTAGAGAAAATCAAAAGCTGTTAGCTTGGACCCTAAGAGACCATGGTACAGGGAACCCCTGTGAATGTGGTCTCAACAAAGCTGAAGTAATTCAGCATCAAAATGGCTAATCATGCAAAAAAATTAGATTGAAAATCAATCAAGTCAATGAGACAGAAAGTCAAGCAGATAATTGGTAGTTAAGAAAAATTATTAAAATTGTTGAGCTCTTGTCCCATTTTTATCTGGATGTGCTGGAGTCTTTTGAAAACTGCCCATGATTAATATGCACAACACCAAGATCAGGAAAGGGACCACTGACTGCATTCTAGTACACTTTTGCAAGAACAGACCTGGCTAGAATGCATTTCAAATCATAAAAGAGGAAGCGGTATGAATAATCTAAAAAAAAATGGACTTTGGCTTGTTTCAGAAGTTATTATCAAGGAAACAATGCACCAGCACCCAGGTAAAAGGGTTGGAACACCTGGTTTGCAATTCAAACTCTTCCATTTACTTCCTGTGTGAGCTTGGAAAACCTGAATTTCTCTTTGCCTTAATTTTCTCCACGATGAGAACAATTGTTCCTCACAAGATGTAAGGAAATGTAAAGTGCTCAGAATAATGTCTGAAGTTTGATAAAATTTCAATCATTAAAAGTTATTTTTTACATTCAACCTGACCCCCTATTCACCAGGGAAATGCAAATAAAAACCACAATGAGCTATTGTCTCACACCTGTTGGAATGCTTAAGATTACAAAAACAGTAGGACCCCAAGATTGACAAGGACATGGAAAAAACAGAACACTGCTCTATTGTTGATGGGAATGTAAATTGGTACAGAAACAATGGGAAACAAAATGGAGTTTTTCCCAAAGCCTAAAATAGAGCTAAGATATGATGATCCATCAATTTTCAACTTCTTAGTATAATTTTAAAGGGAGTGCAAGTTATATGAAGGATATACCTAGACCTCCATATCTACTCCAGCATTGTGCACTATAGATAAGATATAAAGATGGTCTAAGTGGAGCTGGAGAGATGGCTCAGTGGGTAAGATCATTTGCTACTTTTTCAGAGGACCTGGCCCAATTACCAGTACCCAACAACCTTCTGTAAATCTAGTTTCAGGGGATCTGAAACTCTCTTCTAGCTTCCTCAAGCACCAGACATGCATGTGGAACACAAACATAAATGCAGGCAAAACACCCATACAAATAAAATAAAAATAAAGAAATGCTTTTAAAAATGGTACAAGAGGAGGTCGAGAGAAACAGGAAAACATTTGTTGAAGGAACCAAAATCTAATCTGCCTGTGTTGGACAACACCCCAGTTCTTCATGGTGGCATATGGGTCACTCCATTCTGCTCCCTTCTAAACAAGCTGTATCTGTTCTAACCTACATATCTGTCCTTACCTATTGGCTCCTCAAAAATTACCTGCCCAAGGTTTTATCTAAATTCCTGTTTTTTTCACCAGTTGGATCAGTATAGATAAAATTAATATACAGAGTCTGATATTCCCACAACATAGGAGTAAGAGCATCATGAAACCTTTCCAGATGATGCTATTTTTACTCTAATAGAGGACCCAGTGGCTCCAATTAAAATGACCATTCATGGTATTTGCTGTAGACTGTTAAGGAAATGACTTCAAAGGAAAAACTCATTGAAAGATTCTCAAACCCATGTATACTCACACAGAACCTTTGTCATTATGGGTACAATTATAGGAACAGGTGAAGAAAGACCCCAAGCTCCAATGGTAGATATTTCTACAACAGCAAGTGGCTAATGAGTGTTCTCTAGATGCCATGGGTTTTTATGTATGTTTGCTCCATTAATTCACACAGAGATTCTATAGAATAGATAGCATTAATAGTCTTACTTATGAATGAAGAAACTAAAAGTCAAATTAAGGGAAATTATACTGCTCTTTATCTTGCAAAGATAAAAACTGAATTCAGGGATAAGCTGGCCATTTCCTTTGCTAGACTACTCTTCCTTGAAATACTCATTCCCTACAAAGGCAAGGTACTGTATTCTTGGTTCTATTTCATGGAAAGAATATTTTACCAAAGTCCCTTATTAAAAAACCTAAATTCAGAATTGGGATTCAAATTCAACCCTTCCTATTCGTCAAGGCTGTGCTATATCCACTGCACAATGCTGCGTCTATGTATGTCTTGAAACTTGATTTGCATCTGCAATTACTCTCATACTGATTCTCTTACAACAAAGTGAATGTGTATTTTTTTTAACCACAGGCAAAATGTAATATATTTGGTCATTCATTTTTTTCCCCTGATAACATTCAGCTGTAGTAGGATCTACCTACTTGGGAACTCTTCCAGGGTGTCCTTCAACAAAACAATTGTGTCACCTGCTGGCATTTAAACTGCCTAATGGCCAACTTAGAAAACAAAATGTGACTTTACGCAGATGAAGTAATTCTGCCTGCGTTCCTCTAGTGTGATTTAATGTGTTGTAATTTTGTATGCAATTAAGGATCAATTAAAACCAAGCACAGTAGGTTTCAGTTCTCTAAATGTAGCTTGCCAAAGTTAGAGATCCTGATTTCCAGTTTGTTTCATGATGGCTCAGCAACCAGGCAAGGACCTTTTTAATTTTTTTCCCTGCTTGCATTATCCCTCATAACCTCATAGCCATTTAAGGGACATATGTTTCTGTGACATTTTTCAGAGAAAAGGAAATGCCATTGGAACAAGGTTACAGGGAGGAAGGATAAAAGTAATGACAACAGAATTAATCTGGAGAGTACCAGGTATTCAGAATGATGCCTTCCTCATGAATCCCTCTGTTCTTTAGACAGTCAGTTGTACTAGCCTTTCAGGATCCCAAGAGGAAGGGCTGAAATAGAATAGCCTAGGGAGAAAGGTACCCTTTGGTGGAAGTGTAAATGACAAGGTGTATCACATATATTGTTCCTGTGGACAGTAGGGTTTATAGTGAGAAAATAGAAGGAAGAAGCTGGTGGTTTTGACTGACTCTCTGCCTACCACCAGCATCAGAATAGCCAGTGACAGATGTGAAGTTCCTGTGAGTTAGGTATTTACCATCCATATTTCATAGTTGATGAGATCAAAGAGGCAAAATTACTTGCCTAAGGGCACACTGTAGGAGAGGCTCAGAAGCAGATTCAGGTCTGGTTCTAAACGTTAGACTCTCTTTGGAGGTCTTCCTTCTGTCAGTTAACAATCTTATTAACAAATACATTTTGACTAGGACATGCATTCTGCAATTTGTCACAAAGCCTGGAATGTAAGTGGTGCCACCCCTCCCCATTGAAATTCCTCCTGCCTGGAGGGATCTATCAGAGTAACATGCCTGGCACCTGGTTCTTCCTTCCTTGAGCTTTTTGTAGGACTGAAGAGCACACCCATGACTGGCAAGTTGTGTAAGTACTGAATGTCCAGGGTGTTGCCCACTTCCTTCTTTTTTGAGAACTGCCTACTAACAGCATATTTCCTCCTTATCTCTCTTGTTTTGGGTGTAAAAGTCTCATTCTGTGAAGAAGCTTTGTTTTCTCCTTACATCAGTGACACATGAATTATTACTGTCAACAAGGCAAACCGATCTTTCCTCTCTGCCATCATATTTTTTATTGTCTAGCTTTGATAAGGGTGGCTATTTGTTACTATAATTTCTATGTGTTGACTTGCTCTGCCTGTCTCATAGGTGTAGTTCCAATTGCAGCCCCTTCCCTCAGTGAGTTCACAATCTCAGTAGGAGGAACCAAATGTAGAGGAGATAACATGGTATTTCATTAGTAAGTGGTGACTTTGCCTCATAGGAGTCTGATCTGTGTTTTTGCAGGGACCTGAATGTAGAATTCATCACATTTGGCTTAATGATCTGCTGTATTGTCATATATACAACACATACATCACATGAATAATGTCATTAATGGAATAATTTTTAAAGCAAAAGTTAATATTTTCATTTATCATCAGGAAAACACATAAAATACCTTCCCACAATTTAATTATTGAAGAAATGTGAGAAACTCATTAAGGTCTTACTGGAATGGATACCCATGGTTTCTCCAAGGAAACGCTTGAAAATTCAGGAGGAATTACATAGTTTAATGTATCTGTGCATTTTGGAAAACTATTGCAATTAGTTTTCCTTGTCCTTTCATGATTGATCTTCTTTAATGTGATCACTATAGTTTTCTAAAAAGTAAACTTTGATGAGTGACATGGTTAAGGGTACCTGAAGTGTTAGAACCCAGAAGGTCATAGTCCAATTCTTCTCTTGGAATTTACTAACTGTGGAACTTGAACTTTAAATATATTCTCCAGCAACAATTTCATGACTAAAAAAATTGGTTTATTGATTGGTACATACTTCACAAAGTTGTGGTGAGATTAAACACTTTACTTGGGTTGTCCCACTATTTTTAAGTTATGAGAGTTCTTGTGTACTGTATGTAGATATCACTCTTGTCATTTGTATGTATGGCAAACATTCTCTTCCAGTCTATTATTTGATCTTTACTTGGATCTTTTCTTTGGAAGATCAGTAATTTTAATTTTAATCGATGTTTCTTGTTGATTTACTTTTGTTTAACATCTGTGATTTTTGTGTCTTGATGCAATGCCACTAAAATGATTTCTAAATTGCAACTGAAAAATGCCAGATATCTTCCTTGGTCACATTAAACTATATACATATTCATTCATGTATGCATATCACAAGGCCTGGTCTCTCAACTGAATGTAGAACCTCCCAGCATGCCAATCTCATTAGCCAGAATACTTTGGATATTCCCTACTTTTGTCTCCTTCATGCTAGAATTAGAGGTGGTTCTGTTATACCCACCAAGCTTTTATGTGGGATATGGGGATTCAAATAAAGTTTGTGAAGCAAGGACTCAACCTGCAGAACTATATTCCCAGTGTTCAAAATATTTTTTTACTAACATTATAAAGATTGAGATATATTAATGTTTACATGTATGTTAATGTTTATATGTATGTTAATTTCTTATGTTTTCTCTCATTCTTCTGTGATGATCCATATTGTCATATGTAATTTTTCTTCTGGTAGAACTTCTTTTAGAATTTCTTGGTGACTCACTCAAGGAGTAAATAATTCTTTCCATATTTTCTCTTTCTCATTTTTTTAAATTTATTTTTATATGTCTTCAAGTTACATCTCAGTCACAATCCCCTCCCTACTCCCCCATCCGTCCCACCCTTTTCCTCTTCAATCCCCCTATCCCCTTCCTTTTTTTTTTAAGTTTAAGGTATATCTTTTTCCCTCCAACAGCTCCCCCTTTCAGTCCAACAAATGACTCTTTCTCTTATAACAATAAATACAATACAAAACAACAGAAATAATTAGGCCATAATTATGAGAGTTATATGGCTTAACATATATTCCCAATGTCCAGTCCATATGTATTTGGCACCTGATTTTAACATTCTACTGTCTAACCATCTCCATGAGTTTAAAGTTCTATATCCAACTCAGCTTCCATCCTACCTTGCGTCACAATTTTAAAAACATCTTCTTAGATCCAGAATACCCTCTTAATTCCTAAACAACTCAAAATTTAACTATGAAACTCTAGCTACCAAGTCTTCAACCACCTCAGAGACCTGAGAGGGATAAATATATCTGATTATACAGGAAGTGCAGGGCCAACAGCTCCCAAAACTAAGGAATGACATACTAGTGGCTGCCTGGACAGTTCTCAATTTCTCTCCATACATTACAGCATCAATCTTCAGCTGTGTGACCCTGTTTCTCTGACAGACATTGACTGTAAAGCAGGAATTATGAAGGACTTGCCTACCCTGTCTTGGCAGAGTTAGGCTATCAACTTACCTGCTTCCAAGTTTTTTCCTGTTTAGACAGCATTCCGTCTATGGTTGAAGCAAGGGATTTTTCTTGCAAAGAGATAGGATTGCCACTAATTCAACCATCTCCAATTGGAGATTCTTTGATGCTCATCTTCTGCTTGGAGTAGAGTAGGGGGTGCGCTCAGGAGCTGACATGTCTCGATATCAAAAAAATCTTAATTTAATAAAACATCTTTGAATGCCATATTCTGAAAATCTCTTAAGGGTTTTAAAGACCAGCTATCTATTTTTTATATTTGGATAAGCAAATGTTGCTTATCTCTTAGCAACCTGATTTCTGATTAGCTTAGAAAATAACTGTGATAGACTTTCCTAGTACCTAACAAAATGATATGCTTGAATGACTCTCAATTTTCATTTTTTAATTATCCTGAACAGTGTATGACAGTTGGTAGCAAAAGGCCAAAACTTCACATTTCATTTTTAAGCATTACCTAGGTACAATACCTTAAAAATAGTTAACCTTAATTTTGTATCAATATACAAAGATCAATACTGATGTATCCCAATATAATCTTAATTTTGAATCAATATACATCTCTTTCTCTTAAGTCTAAATTTTGGCTTCATTTAAAAAGCTAGAAGCGGACCCAAGTCCAGAAGACAGCAAAAAAATTCCACATGGCCAGAGGCGCCAGACAAAAGAAAAAAAGAGCAAAATGTCTCCAACAAAAGAAAGCAATGCTATTCCATCCAGCCCAAACAACCTTACCACAACTGAAACACATGAAAACGATGACAATGCTACATTATGGAAAGTGATAGAGTCCCTTCAAAAAGAACTTAAAACTATGAAGGAATTCAAAGAAGCCACACTTTTACAAGTCAAAACAACAAATAACACCATTAAAGAGCTCCAAGCCAAGGTGACCCAGCTTGAACAGGAAAAGAACACAGCAATGAAAGATTTCCAGACAAAAACAAGCAAACTGGAGAAGGAAATATACAAAACGAACAATACCATTCAAGACATGAAAATAGAAATGGAAACAATAAAGAAAACACAGGCAGAGTTAAAAGAAGAAATGGAGAATCAAGGGAAGAGAACAGGAACTACAGATGTGAGTATCAAAAATAGGATGAAAGAGATGGAAGACAGGATCTCAGGCATGGAAGATTCGATGGAAGAAATCAGTACAATATCCAAAGAAAATGAGAAAGCTAAAAAGTCTCTCACTCACAACATCAAAGAAATCAAGGACTAAATGAAAAGATGGAACCTAAGAATTATAGGCATAGAGGAAAGAGAAGACTCCCAACTCCATGATCCAGGAAGTATCTTCAACAAAATCATAGAAGAAAACTTCCCAAACCTAAAGAAAGAGATGCCAGTAAAAATCCAAGAGGCTTACAGAACACCAAACAGACTAGATCAGAAAAGAACCTCCTCTCGCCACCTAATAACAGAAACTCCAAATGTAGAGAACAAAGAAAGGATAGTAAAAGCTGTAAGAGAAAAAGGCCAAGTCACATACAACGGCAGACCCATCAGAATCACACCTGACTTCTCCTCAGAAATTTTAAAAGCTAGAAGGGCCTGGACAGATGTCCTACAAGCCCTGAGAGAACATAGGTGCCCAGCCAGACTACTATACCCAGCAAAACTCTCTATCAGCATAGATGGAGAAAACAAGACATGACAAAATCAAATTCCAACAATATCTCCTCACAAACCTAGCCCTACAGAAGATCCTAGAAGGAAAATTCCAACCCAGAGAAGATAACTACACCCAAGAAAACAGAGGAAATAGAAACCTCCACAACAACTAAACAAAAAGAAACACAAGACAACCAGCTATTCCAAAATAATGGGAAATAACAACCCCTGGTCACTAATTTCCATCAACATCAATGGAATAAACTGGTGAATAAAAAGACACAGACTTACTTACAGACTGGATCCGTAAACAAGACCCATCTTTTTGCTGTATACAAGAAACACATCTCACAATTGAAGATAAACACTATCTCAGAGTAAAGGGCTGGGAAAAGGTTTTCCAAGTAAATAGACCCAGGAAACAAGCTGGAGTAGCCACCCTAATATCAAACAAAATAGACTTCCAATTGAAGTTAATAAAAAAAAGAAAGAAAAGGGCATTACATACCCATTAAAGGAAATATCCACCAAGAGGACATCTCAATACTGAATATCTATGCCCCAAATACAAACGCACCAACATTTATAAAAGAAATGCTTCTAAAACTTAAATCGCACATCAATCCAAACACTTTAATAGTGGGAGACTTCAATACCCCACTCACAACAATGGTCAGATCATCAAGACAGAAGCCAAACAGAGAAATAATGAGTCTAACAGAGATCACGAACCAAATGGACCTAACAGATATCTATAGAACGTTTCACCCAAACACAAAATAATACACCTTCTTCTCAGCACCTCATGGAACCTTCTCCAAAATCGACCATATAGTTGGACACAAAGATAGTTCAACAGATACAAAAAAATTGAAATAACCCCTTGTATCTTATCATACCACCATAAAATAAAGCTGGTCTTCAACAGCAAGAGAATCAACAGAAAGTCTACACTCACATGGAAATTGAACAACTCTTTACTAGAGGACCACTGGGTCAGGGAAGAAATAAAGAAATCAAAGACTTCTTAAAATCCAACAAAAATGAAGACACAACATACCCAAACCTATGGGATACAATGAAAGCTGTGCTACGAGGAAAATTCATAGCACTAAGTGCCTTCAAAAAGAAAATTGTGACAGCTCATATTAGCGAATTAACAGCTAAACTGTGTGAATTAGAAAAAAAAAGAAGCAAACATTCCCAAGAGGAGCAAAAGGCAGGAGATCATCAAACTTAGGGCTGAAATCAACAACTTAGAAACAAAAAGAACTATACAAAGAATCAATGAAACCAAGAGTTGGTTCTTCGAGAAAATCAACAAAATAGACAGACCCTTAGCCAAATTAACTAAAAGACAGTTGGAGAAAACAGAAATCAACAAAATCAGAAATGAAAATGGAGAAATAACAACAGACATTGAGGAAATCCAGAGAATATTTGGATCCTACGTTAAAAATTTATACTCCACCAAATCTGAAAACTTAAGCGAAATGGACAATTTTCTTGATAGATTCCACCTACCGAAGCTAAATCAAGATCAGATAAACAGATTAAACAGACCTATAACCCATAAGGAAATAGAAACAGTCATTAAAAATCTCCCAAACAAAAAAAGCCCAGGGCGAGAAGTCTTTAGCTCAGAATTCTACCGGACCTTCAAAGAGGAGCTAACACCAATACTTTTCAAACTCTTTCACAAAATAGAATCTGAAAGAACATTGCCAAACTCATTATATGAGGCCACAGTCACCCTGATTCCTAAACCACACAGAGACCCAACAAAGAAAGAGAACATCAGACCAAGCTCCCTCATGAACATAGATGCAAAAATACTTAATAAAATACTAGCAAACCGAACTCAAGAACACATCAAAAGTATCATACACCATGATCAAGTAGGCTTCATCCCAGGAATGCAGAGATGGTTCAACATATGAAAGTCCATCAACATAAGTCACTATATAAACAAGATGAAAGAAAAAAAACACATGATAATATTGCTAGATGCAGACAAAGCATTTGACAAAATCCAACACCCCTTCATGCTAAAAGTTCTGGAGAGAACGGGCATACAAGGACCGTACCTAGAAATAATAAAGGCAATATACAGCAGGCCAGTGGCCAACATCAAATTAAATGGAGAGAAACTTGAAGCATTTCCTCTAAACTCAGGGACAAGACAAGCATGTCCACTTTCACCATATCTCTTCAATATAGTACTTGAAGTTCTTGCTAGAGCAATAAGACAACTGAAGGAGATCAAGGGGATAAACATTGGAAACGAAGAAGTCAAAGTATCCCTGTTTGCAGATGATATGATAGTGTACATAAGCGACCCCAAAAATTCCACCAGAGCACTCTTACAGCTGATAAACAACTTCAGCAAAGTGGCTGGATACAAAATTAATTCAAAAAAATCAGAAGCCCTTCTTTATACAACAAACAAATGGGCTGAGAAAGAAATAAGGAAAACAACCCCCTTCACAATAGCCACAAACAACATAAAATACCTGGGGGCAACTCTAACCAAGCAAGTAAAGGATCTGTACAACAAAAACTTCAAGCCCTTGAAGAAAGAAATGGAAGAGGCCTTTAGAAGATGGAAAGATCTTCCATGCTCATGGATAGGTAGGATCAACATAATAAAAATGGCCATCCTACCAAAAGCAATATATAGATTAAATGCAATTCCTTTCAGAATACCAACACAAATTTTTGTAGACTTGGAAAGAGCTAGCCTCAATTTCATATGGAACGACAAAAATCCAAGAATAGCTAAATCAATCCTGTACAATAAAAAAACATCTGGAAGTGTCACCATCCCAGACTTCAAGCTGTACTACAGAGCAATAGTTGTAAAAACAGTGTGGTATTAGTATAGAAACAGACCAGTAGATCAATGGAATCGAATTGAAGACCCAGAAATAGACCCACACACTTATGGCCACCTAATTTTTGACAAAGAAGCCAAAACGGTACAATGGAAGAAGGACAGCATCTTCAACAAATGGTGCTGGTCCAACTGGATGTTCACTTTTAAAAGAATGAAATTAGAACCATACTTATCACCTTATACAAAACTTAAGTCCAAGTGGAACAAAGACCTTAACATAAGGCCAGTCACACTAAATCTACTAGAAGAAAAAGTGGGAGAAACCCTTGAACTCATTGGCACATGCGACAACTTCCTGAACAGAAAACCAACAGCTCAGGACCTGAGATCAACAATCAATAAATGGGACCTCATGAAACTGAAAAGCTTCAGTAAGGCAAAAGACACTGTCATTCGAACAAAGCGGCAGCCTACAGACTGGGAGAAAATCTTCACCAACCCCACATCTGACAGAGGGGTAATATCCAAAATCTACAAAGAACTCAAGAAATTAAATGCCAAGAAATCAAATAATCCAATCAAAAAATGGGGACTGAGCTAAATAGAGAATTCACAAAGGAGGAATCCCTAATGGCTGAGAGACACTTGAAGAAATGCTCAACATCCTTAATCATCAGAGAAATGCAACTCAAGACGACTCTGAGATTCCAGTTCACACCTGTCAGAATGGCTAAGGTCAAAAGCTCAAATGACAGCACATTCTGGCAAGGGTGTGGAGAAAGGGGTACCCTATTCCATTGCTGGTGGGAGTGCAGGCTTGTGCATCCACTATGGATGTCAGTCTGGCGATATCTTAGAAAACTTGGAATAGCTTTGCCTCAGGACCCAGCCATACCACTTCTGGGTATACACCCAAATGCCTCTTCACGAAATCATAAGGAAGTTTCCACATTTATGTTTATAGCAGCCTTATTTGTAATAGCTAGAAACTGGAAACAACCCAGATGTCCCTATACCGAAGAATGGGTAAAAATCTGTGGTACATCTACACAATGGAATATTATTCAGCTATCAAGAACAGTGAAATTATGCAGTTTGCAGCCAAATGGATGGAACTAGAAAAGCTCATCCTGAGTGAGCTAACCCAGACTCAGAAGGACGCATATAGCATCTATTCACTTATAGTAGGATTTTAGCTATATAGTAGAAGGTATCTATACTACAGCTAACACACCAAAGGGAACTTGGACATAGACTTTCTTTAAATTTTTATTTATTTATTTATTTATTTATTTATTTATATTTATTTTCTAGTCTTTTTCATCTGTCTGCTTATTTGTTTGTTTGTTTTTTAGTTCTCTCTCCCGGGCAATGAGACACTTTTCACTGATGGTACTGCCTCGTAGACCCCCAATGAGTGAGGAGGCTCTTGGCCCTCATACGACCTCTCAACTGAGATGAGGGACTGTTATATAAGGACACCCCATCCCAGAGAAATGGGATGGAAGGGTTAGGAGGTAAAGAAAAATAAATGAAATGTGATGTTTCGCCATTTTACTACTAATTGTCATAAACTGTTTAGTATAATTAAGAAATGCAAACTGATGGTTATGCAAGCAGGTCATTCTGTTAGGTACTATGACAGCCTATTATAGTTATTTTCTAAACTAATAAGAAATAAAGCTGCAAAGAGACAAGCAACATCTGCTTCCCCTAATAGAAGAGACAGATAGGGCCTCTTCAAAAACCTCAAGAGATCTGCAGAATATGGCATTCAAAGATGTTTTCGTAACGTTAGATGTTTTTATATCAAGACATATCAACTCCTGACAGCACCCCCTATTCTACCCCAAGGAGAAGATGAGCATCGAAGAATCTCCATTGGGAGATGATTGAATTAGTCGCAAGCCTATCTCTTGGTAGGAAAAGCCCCTTGCTCAAACTGTTGACAGAATCCTGTCCAAAAAAGAACAAAACCTAGAAGCAGGTAAGTGAACAGCCTAGCTCTGCCAAGACAGGGTAGGTAAGTCCTTCATAACCCCTGCTGTACACTAAATGTCTATCTGAAAATCGGGGCCAAATGACTGAAAATCAATGCTGTAATGTATGGAGAGAAAATGGGAACTGTCCAGGCAGCCACTGGTATGTCATCTCTTAGTTTTGGAAGCTGCAGGCCCTGTACTTCCTATAAAATCAGATATATTTATCCCTCTCAGGTCTCTGAGGTGGTTGAAGAACAGATAGCTAGAGTCTCATAATTAAATTTTGAGTTGTTTAGGAGTCAAGAGAGTTTTATAGATCTAAGAGGATACTTTTAAAATTGTGTTGCAAGTTAGTATGAATGTTGAGTTAGATATAGAACTTTAAACTCATGGAGATGCTTAGATAGTAGAATGTTAAAGTCAGGTGCCAAATACATAGGGACTGGACATTGGGAATATACGCTAAGCCATATAACCCTCATAACTGTGGCCTAATTACCTCTGTTGTTTTGTATTGTGTTTATTATTATAAGAGAAAGAGCCATTTGTTGGACTGAAAGGGGAAACTGGGAAACTGTAGGGGGAAATAAGATCTACCTTAAACTTAAAACAAAAAAAGGGAAGAGGATGGTGGGTTGAGGGTAGGAGGGTGGGACTGGAGGGGGAATTGGGAGGGGACTGTGATTGAGATGTAACTTGAAGAAATAAAAAGTAAAGTAAAAAAAACAAAAAAATTAAAATAAAAAGCTAGAAGCCTGCCATGATGGCATACTCTTTTAATGCTAGTACTAGGAATGCAGAGACAGGTAGATCTTTATGAGTTCCTGGTCAGTCTGGTACAGAGCAAGTTCCAGGCCAGAGGGCTTCATCAGATAACCTGTTTTTTTTTTGGTTTTTGAGGCAGGGTTTCTCTGTGTAACAGCCCTGGCTGTCCAGGACTCACTTTGTAGTCCAGGCTGGCCTCAAACTCATAAAGATTCGCCTGTCTGCCTCCCACGTGCTGGGATTAAAGGCGTGTGCCACCACCACCACAACAACAGCAACCATTGATCTGACATGTTTCGTCTTGCATTCATTCTCACAATAAGCTTATGGCTATTCTCTTCTTTGGATTGCTCTTCATAGATACCTTTGTTATCTGGCCATCCTGACCTCTTATTTTTATCCTGGATAATCATCAGTTTGATTAGGATACATCTTCTGTGGTTATTTGCATCTCTTTTTGGTTTTGGTGCCCTTGGGCTTCCTGAGATTACAGGTTCATGCGTTTTCATAGAAAACGACTCACTGGATTATCGAAAATGTGGCCTACATAAGAGGCTATGCAACAAATTTCTTTTAAACAATATACATGTTTAGGCAGTAATACAAATCTGTGATTCTACAGGTTGTAGGTTGGTTATCATTGACTCGCCTTAAGCCCTATATCCACATATAAGTGAATACATATCATATTTCTTTTTCTTTGTCTGGGTTACCTCACTCAGAATCATTTTTTTCCAGTTCAGTCCATTTACCTGTGAATTTCATTATTTCATTTTTATCACGGATTTTTTTTTTGTTTGTTTTGTTTTTCAAGAGAGGGTTTCTCTGTGTAGCCCCGGCTGTCTGAGTGTCCAGGAGCTCTCTTGTAGACCAGGCTGGCCTGGAACTCACAGATATCCATCTGCCTCTGCCTCCCAAATTCTGGGATTAAAAGCATGTGCCACCATGACCAGCTGCTCGTTATTTCATTTTTTAAACAGCTGGGTAATATTCCGTGTGTAAATGTACTACATTTGCCCCATCTTTTCATCTGTTGAGGGATATCTAAGTTGTTTCCAGTTTCTGGCTATTATGAATAGAGCAGCAATGAACATAGTTGACAAGTGTCTCTGTAGTAGGATGAAGCATCTTTTGAGACATGCCCAAGTGCTATAGCGTGTCATGAGGTAGATCGATTCCCATCTTCCTAAGGGACCACCACACTAATTTCCATAGTAACTGTACAAGGTTGTACTCTGACCAGCAAGGGAGGAGTATTCCTTTTACCCCAATTCCTCACCAGCATGATCTACCACTTGTTTTTATTGATCTTACATTCTGACAGGCATAAGATGAAATCTCAAAGTAGTTTTGACTGGCATTAACCTAATGATTAAGGATATTAAACATTTATTTAAGTAATTCTCAGCCATTTGAATTTCCTCTTGAGAATTCTCTGTTTAGATCTGTACCCCATTTTAAAAATTGTGTAATTTATTTTCTTGATATCTAAGTTTTTGTTTTGTTTGTTTGTTGTTGTTGTTATGTATATCTTTTGAATATTAGCCTTCTACCATGTGGAGGTAGATGT
This sequence comes from Lophiomys imhausi, assembly GCA_907164525.1. Classification (NCBI taxonomy): domain Eukaryota; kingdom Metazoa; phylum Chordata; class Mammalia; order Rodentia; family Muridae; genus Lophiomys; species Lophiomys imhausi. The sequence continues at coordinate 1,309,206 of CAJQZJ010009649.1, read as the reverse complement.
TGAGTTGGTAAAAAATATTTTCTCATTCTGTAGGCTGCCATTTTGCCCTACTGACAGTGTCCATTGTGGTACAGAAGCTTTTCAGTTTCATGAGGTCCAATTTATTAATTGTTGACATTAATGCCCGTACTAACAATGTTCTGTTCAGAAAGTCTTTTCCTGTGCCAATGGGTTTAAGTCTATTCATTACTTTCTCTTCTGTTCAGTTCATCTGTTTTTTGTTTGTTTGTTTTGAAGTATTTGATCTAATTAGACTTGAATTTTGGGCAGCGTGATAGATTTGGATCTATTTGCATTCTTCTACATGCAGACATCCATTTAGACCAGCACCATTTACTGAATATTCTGTTCTTTCTTCCAGGGTATATTTCTGGCCTCTTTATTATCATGTGTTCTTAGGTTTGTGGATTTATGTCTGGGTCTTCATTTTGATTCCAATAATTAACATGTATATTTTTGTACCAATACCATGCTGTTTTTATTACTATAGTTCTGTAATAAAACATGAACTCAGACATGCATATTCATCTCATAGTTCTTTTATTAATCAGGATTGTTTAAATCTCAATGCAAATTTAAGATTGTATAGGGCTACATCGGTATTGATCTTT